>VIAB01006592.1:15977-28320 GCA_009801035.1 Oophaga pumilio
TGGTGACGCTTCAGCGATCTCGCTTAGTGTGACGGGGGCTTAATTGTGATCGCAAGTGACGCTGCATGAATAGGTAATCTGCACATCTGTGAAGCGCGCCACATGACAGGAAGGGATGCTGGGAGTGTAGGGGGTCTAACCTAGTGGAATGCATTTGCATCTTAAACTACAGGAAATTATGTAGATAGCAATGCACGGAGCAAAGGAGGGCGTATAACTAGACGCCAGGGATTGGCTCACTGTGGTGATCCTCAATTCAAGCGTGCATTCCAATACACAGGATGCCGCACACATGGCATCTATAGGGCGCACATGAAAACGTAATTAGAGATTTGTTTCTGCACATATTTGTTGTGTGTTTATGTAATTGACATTTTTTATATTAGGGCATCTTGAATTTTAATACTTTTAAGTAAAAAAAGTTAGGTTTATCCGCTTTTTTTGCTTTATACTCTCGACACATAGCGAAACATTGTATTGTATTTGGGATTGACAATTTGACTCCCCCCAGATTTTGCTTTATTTCCATTATGTGATGACATGCCACAATTTGCATTATTGCAAGGTCTTCGCTCACCTTTCTCTAACAGTGTTTGCTTTAAGGTTTTTGCAAGGAGGACTCTGACATTTGGTACTCTATCAGACGCAAGCTGCAGTAGATGAGGCATTAAATGCATAGCAAATTGCTCCATAGGAAGACAGTCATCTTCAATGAGAGCCTGTTGAGACAAACATGACAATTACAGTACAAGACATTATATTAACAGAAGAAAATACTTGGATCACAAGCATCTCATCTGTCTATATCCCATTTTGTCACAACATAAAAAAAGTGAAATACTATAAAAAGATATACAGCCGAGTACATGAAAGAGCAAAAGCAGCAGTAAATGATTATGCCAAATGATTTATCATAATTGCCAATCTGCCTAATGTTGTGTGTGTCTCCTTTGTGTGGACAAAACTGTTCTAACTTGTCAGAGCATGAACCCCACAAGACCAAAGGATTCCCCCAGCCTCGCACTCCTCCGGCTTGCCTTTTCCCTATAGCGCACCTCCTCTCCTAGGTAAGTGATGTACACACATTTATCGACCACACAATATAAAATGTCATCTATCACAGCAGACCATCTTTCATTGTTCTATGGTCCAGTTCGGCGGCTTAGAAGCTTCTTTCTAGCATAGTCTACATAACTAGCGATTTGGGCTATAGAATCGCTTATATAGTTACTGAGACACGACAACCTTCATTCCCCATGTAAAATAATGACCAATGGGAGTCCATATCCTAATATCTGCAAACTCCGTGCAAGCCACAAGACTTGCTGCTTTCGAGATGCTAGGACCAAACCCTGTAGCCATCATAAATTAACCCAATGTCACTCAGCCACACATGCCATTTTTTCCCACTTTCCAACACATTAACTTCATGAACTGACAAGTCACTTGTTGTTTACTATGGCACCTTTCGAGGGCTGTCCATGTTTTCTGTAGCATACCACATTTAATGAGATGTGAACCAACCTGGCATATGAACACAAATGATTGTCGTCCTGACCATTTTGAGCTCCTGCAGAACTGCTCCACAAGCTTATTCATGAGGTCCAAAGCCAAGGTTGGGGTGGGAGCCAAGTACAACTTCTTTACCATCTGGCTAACCTGAAAAGTGAGCCATTTATAATACACGGTCATACTGGATATTAGAGGATCTCACATCATCAAAAGGAATGCTAAATGGAAATATAAGGCTACTCACCCTGGCAACATATAACAGCATTTACCTACAGTATTTGCATTTTCCTCCACCCCCCAAATACATATTCATTTTTAACTCCTTCTCTTTGCAGTTAATTTGATTTTTTTTTTCACTTTTGTTTTTCCCCTTCCCTTCTTTCAAAAGAGAACTTAATTTTTCCATAAACATAACTAGATGAGGGCTTGTTTTTTTATGGGAGAAACTGCAGTTTTAAAACTTGACCATTTAATTTACGAATAGATTTTTTTTCCTAGACTGAAAGTAGAGCGAAATGTTGAAAAAACAAACAAACCCCAAATTGTTTTATTTTTTGTATTGATTTTTATGGTGTTCATTGATTAGTAAAAATGATCTAGTAGAGATTTCCCCGGTCAGTATGATTACTGTGATACCAAATTTGTATATTTTTGTGATTTTTTTTTATTAAAAGTGGTGAAAATAACAAAACCAGATACTTAGAAAAAGGCAACAAACTTTTTTTTTTCTTTTTATAAGACCCGATAGCAGTTATATTTCAGTCGATGGACTTGTGTGAAAAAGGGACATGGCTTATTTGGAAAGGGGCATGCCTGAATATACTCTAAAAATTTTACTCCAATAAATTGGTTTAAAATTAAGTCAACCAAGAGGAGTTGTCCAGTCTAAGCTTACAACATCTGTATATTAGACAGGATTAGCAAATCTGACCTTATTGCTAATTTCTGGCACACTAGACCATAAGTTGCCCACCAGTTCCCAACAGAAGAGTCCATGTAAAAAAGACAGGATGATGGCTTGGCAGAAAAGACACTCACCAGTTTATATGATATCCAGCGGACCGACGATACTTTGTCCCCACAGAGAGTTAAAGCAATTGGTAGTAAATAGTCAAAAATATCTCTGGCACTGTACAGCTCAAGTAGAAGAACCAACTGCCTAGAGAGAGCAGCAAACATATAAGCAAGACATGAATCGTCATTTTACTCAAGCATATCACGCAATGACTGTATACCGGCAAGGCCATGGAGACCAGACCAAAAAGTAGAATAATCATATACTACAGCAGAATCTAAGCTCCAGATGTTCAGGAACTACCAGATGTTCAGGAACTACAACTCCCTGCATGTAAGCCAGATTTCCACCACATCTCAAGAGCACTCTATTCCAATGGGGAACATATGAAAAAGCACATAGAGTGCACTATAAAATATTACAGCCAGCAAACATGCATGATGTGCAGATCATGGAGTGGCACTCCGTTTTATAACTTTATTAAAATCATAATGTATGGCAGGGGCGGGTAACGTCTGGCCCAAGGGCAGATTCCCAGGAACAGCAGTGCTCTTTTCGTCAGTCGCACTTTGCAGACCCTTTAATTGTTCCTTAAAATGCGAGCATGCTCCTTTCACTAGTGAATACTGTGTGACATTTCATGAAGTATTATGCCCTGATGCTAGCCAATGCCAGAGTCAGGACAGACTTTGTGGAAGGTGTCAGCGTGCTCTAGCTCCAATGCCACCAGCAAAGAAAGCAGTGGGAGCCCCAGCGTCTCCTGTGATGTATATGCTGTGGCGCTAGTGTATGTGATTTATGTACAGCAGTCTCTGTGTCATCTATGTGATGTATATACAGCAGTCTCAGCATCTCCTATATGATGTATATACTGCAGACCTCCCACTTCAGTTTTATAAATGTAACGTGAGCAGTGATGAATTTCCCACTGTGGGTAGATCTGCAGTGGAATATACATCTGTGTTCAGAACTTACTGCTGAGAGGTTTGTTTTTTTTCAAAATTTATCCCCCAGAGTCGACTGTACTCTAGACTGACACAAATCTGCAAAAGCAGTTGTGCGTAGCATCATTACCACCTAACATCGTACATAGGACCAAAGATAAGCAGTTCCAGCCATCACATCGGGGGGTGGGGTAATTAAATGTTTGACCAAATATAGCAGGATAAATTTCTGGTTGATAATTTTGTACGGCTTTCGAATGATGGTATAAATATCCAAATGGCTCCTGGCAGTAAAAAAAGGTTCCCCACCCCTGTTGAATGATATGGATATTTAAAACTCTTGCAGCCCGCTACAGACAGGAGTAAACTCATGTTGTCACTCTAGATGCATTAAAGGGCTAAACAACACACACAACTCAAAGTGCAGAATACACAATGTGGAAAAAAAGCTTGTGTTTTAACTTTTAGCAAATACTTGAAATATTATAAAAAGTTTAGTTCCAAGATGCACATACTCTGCCAATTCTGCCCTGAAACGCCAGTTCCTACAGTTATCAGTCACCAAGAATTCCTGCAGTTGATAAAGGTATTCTCGTCTCTTGTCAGACTGAAGAAGCTGAAAAAAATAATATATGCTTGTAAATATTTGCATCTTAGATCACTTATTTTTCTACTGCAAGGGTACACCTAGGTGAAACGGGGAAAAAAAATGTGAGAAATTTCAGTGTATTTTTTATTAATAGTTCCCATCTATGAGCTTAACATGTCCAAAGTGAATGCCTGGGTTCTCGTATAATACCACTTGCCTGTCTCTACTAGCACTGGGCCTCTTGCAGGCTCAGCTTTTCGTATTGGATGCTACTAGGTTCCCTGATGAGACCATTCAGTCTTGGGTGAAATGAGCTGGAACTTAGTCACCAAGAAAATGAAAAACTGACTTCACTACACGACTACTACTAACTAAATGTAACCAGGGATAATTTTCTGTCTTTACTATATGCCTAGCACTGATGATTGTGTTGTCTGCTGGTGTATCTAGGTCGTTGCATGCCTTTTAACATTACTGTGACAGTACTGTAAGATTACTTACCCACAATGGGGAGCATTTTTTTTTTTAACATATAATCAAATAAAGATTACCCTCAAAAAACATAAAAAAAGAGGACTTATCAAACTGTTCATATTGAACTAGACGCACAATGTAATAGATTGAAGCCTCTTCAATAACCTGGGGTGTCTGATTAGTGCCGTGTGCCAAGCCAGATATCCTACTCCATTCCCTCTGACTGGAGTAAAATTTCTGGCACAGAACCGGCCACAGCGCATCATTCTGCCGCCCCACCCTTCAACTATTTTGGCGGAGCTGGGAGAAACTGGTATAAAAATGAAAACTCGTAAAATTTTTGCACTACTCCGAGCTGCACAAAAGTTTTGTGACTCTTCCATTTACACCAGAACACTGGTGAGATTGCTTTGATAAGAACAAGGTCAATGTAATAGTTCATTTTCAGGTATTGACTGCAACACGTGGATGAATTTGGTAAAACTGTGCAACTACTGTAATACTTAGATTTTCTGCCCCCAAATCCAGAAGATAAAACTGAATCACTTCTGTGTAATGTACTGACAGTGAATTGATTAGTGGTATTTGCATACTACACAATGGATTTTTTTTTTTTTTTTAACATGGTCTGGCTATTTCCACTTAACCTGTAAAGGCACATAATTGACTGTTCAGTAGCTTATTTCCACCCCACGCTCCCTCCTCATACACCTTGTTTTATTTATTTTTGCCTCTTAGGCTATGTGCACACATTGCGGATTGTTAGAGTTTCTGCCGCGTTTTTTCGCGGCGAAAACGCTTACACAACGCAACCCATTTTATTCTATGGCATTCCGCAATGCTGTGCACATGCTGCATATTTTTCTGCAGCGTAATCGCATCGCGGAAAGATACGCAGCATGCTTTTTTTTGCAGAATCGCGGCGATTCCGCACATAGGATTGCATTGAACCGCTTACTTTACGCATGTGGCTATGCCCACCATGCGCAAAATGAGCGGTTCATGTGCGGATGGTACCCAGGGTCTGGTGGAGAGGAGACTCTCCTCCAAGCACTAGGTACCATATCCCTGTTAAAACAATAATTAAAATGTGATATTCTCACCTTCCGGCGTCCCCAGCAGCCTTCCTGTTCCTCAGCGAAGCTCCCGGCAACTCCCGTTCCCAGTAATGCCTTGTGACAATGACCCCAATTGACGTAGCGGTCTCGCGTGATGCTACGTCATATAGGGTCATTGTCGCCAGGCATCACTGGGAACGGGAGTTGCCGGGTGCATCGTGAGGATCGGGAAGGCTGCGGGGGACGCCAGAAGGTGAGAATATCACGTTTTGTTTTTATTATTTCTAACATTCTATCTTTTACTATTGATGCGGCATAGGCAGCATCTATAGTAAAAAGTTGGTCACACTTGTCAAACACTGACTAGTGTGACCGATCTGTCAATCAGTTTTCCAAGCGATGCTACAGATTGCTTGGAAAACGCTAGCATCCTGCAAGCTAATTACGCTTGCAAAACACTAGTGTTTAGCGGGAATACGCATACCAATTCAGAATGCGTATTCTCCGAGGCAGGGAGGTGCGGGATTGCTACGGAAATTTTCGTGGCAATTCCGAACGTGTGCACATAGCCTTAATGTGACATACAGTGTTTTATTTTGAACATACAAAAGAATTATTAGGGCGTTAGTCTGTGAAAATGTAAAGAAACACACATTCTAAAGAAAAACAAATTTTGAGATTTTTGGAATGTACAAACTCACTTTTAAAAAATCATAGAGGTGTTTAAGGACGCCTATCCTGACTTCATCAAGGTCTTTCAGAAACCCATTGAAGATTGGCAGCAAGTCTGCAGCAGTAAGGGAATCACCAAGTATTAATGCTAATTCATGAATGGAAAAGGCCAATGTTCTTCGCACCTTCCACTAGTCAGGAGAAAAAAAAAACAAAAAAAGACATAAGAATCAAAGACATTTCACTTGGTGCATTAGAGTGGGGTGATCACTGCTCAGACACCTCTTCTGAAGCCATATGTTCATTCCCAGTAAAATAAACGCTTAATAGTTTAATATACTCTGGTACCATTCCATCAGTGTTGACACTGCCTCTCCCGGGGATGGCATGACATTGTTATGTCATGCAATCCCAGCAGTTCGTAAGCTCTGGCTTTACTCTTCCCTCCTTTGAATAAAACAAAACAGGTGCAGCTTTCACTTCTTCTGGATGTCAATTTCGTCTGTAGGAGAGAAGTGAAACCAGCACTGATTGTCAGCATAAGTTGCGTGACATAAGGTCATGCGATCCCCGGGAGAGCCAGTGCCGACACTGATGGAATGGCACTAGAAGTATAAGTGTTATCTTATCGGGGAGAAAGATAGGTAATCAGAAGGGGATATACGAGTAGGGGAGTCGCCTTTAAAAGTATAGCAGCGAACATAGATCTAATAGGAACCCCACACGGTTAAGTACCTGCATGTCTGCTGCTAGTGTTTCATAAGTGTCCCGGAGACAGTGCCAGTTTTGTCTTCCCAGAGTGAGTGCCACTCCTGGAATGCTATAGGCACAATGTTTGGCAATCTCTGTGTCAACAGTCTGGGCACGGGAAGGGTCAGTCATTGATAAATACTGATCCAATAAGGCTTGAGGTACAACATCCTAGGAACACAAAAGAGCCATGGATTAATATTTACTCTCTAGATATTAGAAATGCACATGATCAGAAAGCCTCTGTCCACACACCTGCATTTTGGACTTCTTTTCCTCTTCAAGGCTATAGCTGCTACTAGTGCTCAAGTCGGAATCATTGTGGATGTAGCGCAGAGTGGACTGCATGCACTGTACGTGGTCATCAAAACCATTTTGGAGGAAGGAATAGGATAAGATTAATTTGCCTTTGCACTCAGTAATTTGGAGAGCATACCCCTATAGAGTATCCCACTTAATGTATAAAAAGATTGGGGGGCTGCCACCATCTATAATTTAGGATACATACCAGAGATTTTGCTAAGTAGCTTCATCTTCTTATGGATTGCTACAATACTATACACAATATAAACAACAAATGAAAGCTTTTGCTCATTAACCTTAAAGGGAACTTGTGACCAAATTCATGCTCCCCACACTGCGTGCAGCATGAATCTGAGCCTGCCTGCAATCATGCAGTCAGCTATGTTTTTTCCTGAAACACTCCAGCACTTTAAAGCATCTGGCTGGAGACCGGACTAGTGAGGCTCTATCCCTGGCCAGCTTCTCTCAGTGCCACTCTGGTGACTGACAGGTTTCTTACTATGGGAGAGACCTGGCAATCACCTGCAGCTGCGATGGGAAAAGCCAGCTGAGGGTGGGAGCCCACTAGTCTGGACTCCGGCTATAGTCGCCACCCCAGCCGGATCTTTAAAGTATACATAATCTGAAATGCTGGAGCGTGTCAGAGAAAATCAGAGTGACTGCTTGATTGCAGCCAGGCATGATTCATGCTTCCCGTAATTTGGGCAGTATGAATCAAGTGACGGGTTCCCTTTAAGGAGTAGGCCTATTTTTTTGTTTTTGTTTATATTGACGCATTCCAGAAGGCACATTTATTCCCCCCGCCGCCAATGTAGCTGTATGAAGGCTTTTTTTTTTTTCTTCAGATGAGTTTTGTCTGTGGCAGCACAATTTTGGAGTGCATACAACCCAATACCTAGATATGATGGAAAAAAAAACAAAAAACAATTTTTTTTCCACACTTCATGTGCTAGACAAGTAGGGAGTTAACTTTATTCCATGGCTTAACATCATTATGGAATACATGAAATGTATAGGCTTTTTTACATTTTGTGCAATAACTGGTTTGAAAAAAAAAAATAAATTTGGTTTTGCGTCATTCTGAGCACCACGTTTTCCATTTCCCATCAACAGAGCAGTGAGAAATTTTGCTTGAGAAGACAAAAAAATTAAAACATTTTAAAGGGAATTTGTCACCACTTTTTGGCATATTATGTTAAAATATCATTCAATTCAGTGCCAACTCTGCATTGTAACAGTACTTTTGATACCCCTTGACTCCCCACCTTTGATCAATAAATACCGTTTATATTCCTCCTGCAGTGTATGTAAATCAGCTCGGTCCGGTCCGATGGGCGGGGCTTATTGTCCGTCTCTCCCCCCTCCCGTCTTGCTCTACGTATTTCTTTCGTGTAATTCCTGCGTTCGGGTACTGTTACTGCGCGTGCGCATTCAAATGGTTTTCTTTATCGCTTCATTGGGGGACACAGGTAACCATGGGTGTATGCTGCTGTTCCTAGGAGGCTGACACTATGCTAAAAAAGGAAAAAATAACTCCTCCCCCGGCAGTATACACCCACCGACAGGCACCAAGTACCTCAGTTTGTGCTTAGTGTCTGTAGGAGGCAGACCTGGATCTCCCCAGATCTGCAACTAATCCTTTTTTCCTTTCAGGTTTTGTTGTGTTTTATTAATCTTTCCCCTTTGTTTTTCAGATACAGCTATCAGGGAATCAGGGTGTAATTTCTCACTCTGCCTTCCCAGGTTATGTGGCTGAGCGAGCAGTGTGGGCGTTGCCCAAGTCATTTTCCCACCCTTGGGACTGCTTTTGGACGTCCCATGGTTACCTGTGTCCCCCAATGAAGCAATAAAGAAAGGGATTTTTGGTACTCACCGTAAAATCTCTTTCTTGGAGCCTTCATTGAGCAACACAGCACCCCCCCTGTTTGTTAGTGGTACCTTGTTGGGCCTAAGAGCCCTGTTTGAGTTGGTACACATGTTTGAGTACTTGTTTCTGCTACTGCTTTTTTGCACCTACTGAGGTACTTGGTGCCTGTCGGTGGGTGTATACTGCCGGGGTAGGAGTCATTTTTTCCATAGTGTCAGCCTCCTAGCAACAGCAGCATACACCCATGGTTACATGTATCCCCCAATGAAGGCTCCAAGAAAGATTTTATGGTGAGTACCAAAAATCCCTCTTTTCGCGTGGGCAAAGCATAAAATCGGTATTGCGCATGCGCCGGCATATGCCATTACGTTCTATGGCCCGGCGTCAGGGAACACCCAATTTGCATTGCAATACTTCCGGGCCATAAAACGTAATGGCGTATGCCGGCGCATGCGCAATACCGATTTTATGCTTTGCCCACTGTTGGGCAAAGCATACTGCGCACGCGCGAAAGGCCATTTAATTGCGCACGCGCGGTAACGCTACGCGATCTGTGATATTCACAGAAACGAATACGTTCAGCAAGCCAAGGAGGGAGGTGAAGACGGACAATAAGCCCCGCCCATCGGACGAGCTGATTTACATGCACTGCGGGAGGAATATAAACGGTATTTATTGATCAAAGGTGGGGAGTTAAGGGGTATCAAAAGTACGGTTATAATGCCGTCCAGGGACCATAGGGAGAGACCGTTCCAATGTGGTCCCTGGCCGAATTATTTTCTCCTGGATTAGCTCTCACATCATGTACACACTTTGACTCTTCAAACTAGGTTTTCTGCTAAACACAAGAGTGTTTCCGAGTACAAATATGTACTCAAGCAGCCCGCGTGTTTCGAGTGACAGGTTCCCTTTAAAATGATACATATTCATTAATACTAACTTATCTGTAACAAATAGTTTACTAACCCGACAGAGACCAGTGACGTCACCTACGGGGGCGGCACTAGTCCTCCTGCACATTGGGTATAGTGACACCACTATGCTGCCGGATTATTACTATTCAGATAGCAGAGCTGACGCTACACTCACTGCACAGGGCACTGGGGGAGACACTGAGGGACAGAAGCAGGGACCAGCTCCTGATACAAGAGCCACTGATCACACTTTGTTTCAGGGTGGCAAACGAAGAAAGGGGCATGTTGGGATGACCCAGTCTCCATCCCTCCCCACAGTGAAGTTTCTTTTCAGCGAGGAAAGGAGCGGGACAGCAATTTCTGCCAGCAGATGACGATTTGTTTCAGTATCCCAACATGCACTGGGGATTCTCAAAGAACGGTCATAGCAAGTGGGTAATATAAAGAGAACCCCAAGTTGCAGTACAGGGTGGATGGTGGGGAATTTTATCATGACTTTAAATCCAATAATTTTTGTAATTTAAAAGGAACCTGTCAGCAGGATTGTGCACAGTAACCTACAGACAGTGTCAGGTCAGCGCCGTTGTACTGATTAGGCCTCTTTCACACATCCGTTGTGCGCCTGACGGCACCCCCGGCATTTTGCCGCAGCGCCGCATCCAGTATGAAAACCGGATGCGCCGCATCCGGTTTTTTGCAGGATCCGACCTGAACTTTTGAACCCACAAAAATCAGACTTTTGCCGGATTGCACAAAAGTCTGATCCGGTTCTATTGAATTCTATTGTTTGCGGCTGCCTGATGCGCCGCTTCAGGCACATCAGGCAGCTCCGGCAAAAAATAAAAACGTTACATGCTGCGTTGTGTCCGGCTGCCGGAATGCACATTTCCGCCAGATCCGGACAAAAACGCATAAAACGCACTGACATGCGGCGCCACCCGGCGCTAATGAAAGTCAATGCAAAAAAAAAAAAACACATCCGGCATCACATTTCGCCGGATGCGGTTGGACAAAAAAATGCCGGAGGGCGCCGTCAGGCGCACAACGGATGTGTGAAAGAGGCCTTACAATGATACCTGGTGATGAAATCCGTCTTGTAGTTGTTGTTTAATCTTTATTTTCAGTTAATGATACGCTCTCTCTCAAAATGGCGCTGGCCACACCTGCGCAGTAGCATCCATCGGCGATCCAATCGATACTACTGCGCAGGCGTGGCCGGAAATATTGAGAGAATTTTTTTTTCCTGAATTTATATCACCATATAAAATAAATTTTTCTCTTCAAAACATTATATTCAGTGTGTAAAATAGGGGGCCGGTTCAGTGAGGGATCAGTGAACTGTCATAAGCCAGCCATTCTAATGCATATGTAAGCAGAGCACCACATAGAGACCCCCCCGGAGCACGAGCCTATCATAAACTGAAAATAAACATTAAACAACCACAAGACGGATTTCATCACCCCGGGTATCATATTAATTTATTAGGTAACATAAACAGACTTCCTCACCTCTACAGAATCACTGATTAGAGGGATGGAGTCATCTTGTGAGACTCTGCAGTTTATCCTCCCAGATTCCACTGGGTTCTTGCGGTAGATCTCCTGATTCAAGTGAGAGGATATTTTATCTTCCTGAGTTTCTAAGCTGGATACTTTAAGGGCAGCAGTGAGGACATCAACTTGTGCTGAAATAAAAATGAAAAGTTATATTAAATCTATTGCAACTCCCCAGGAATCACAGGAAATGCAACCATTTACGAAACAACCATGTTAGGAGGGCTGACAGGTGCCTTTTAACAGATGCATGTGGGTGGTGGCTTGTTTTTCCTGCATTCATCAAACATTCTCAAATTTAAAAGCGGTCTCCTGCAGATTCCCATTAAGACGGTTGTCCACCCCATAGGATAAAGTCATCAAAATCAGTTTGGTGGGTGTCCAGCACCTTCACCAACCAGCTGTTATGAATTGATTCTTTGCTGGTCAGCAGTACCCGACAGCAGCCAAGTATATGGAGCTGTGTTGTCCTGCGCCATACACCGCTTACATTCTGCCACCGTTGGAGCTGATAAAAGTAGTTTAAATCTCGGCCTCCTTTTGAAGCTCAGCATACAGTGGCTTGTGAAAGGTTTCACCCCCTTGGCATTTTTCAGGTTTTGCTACCTCACAACCTGGAACTTCATTGTTTTGAGTGTTTGTATCAGTTCATGTAAAGAACATGCCTACACCTGTGAACATTTGGCTTTCT
>VIAB01006593.1:99551-110071 GCA_009801035.1 Oophaga pumilio
GATCACGTGTCCCCGCTCATTAAGGTAATGAATATTCACCTCTCGCTACGCCTAGGGGAGTGGAGAGAGGTGAATATTCATTACCTTAATGAGCAGACACCCTTGATAGCCCGGCAGCTGGTGGAAGCCGCCGACTGCTGCTGCCGGGCTTCCGGCTAATGTGCTGAAAATCTCGGCTTATACACAAGTATATACGGTAACTACTCACTTCTGCATGTTCCAACGCTGATCTTGTCTCTTCATATATCACAATCCTACCTGTTGGCACTAGCGCCACCACTCTCCTCAGCCCATGCGCAGACTGATGGGAGGATGCCCGTACAGAGGAGAGTGGCCACAGTGCTAGTGATGAAGAAGATGGCAAGGGGGCCAAGAGTGGTGGCGGCACTAGTCCTGAGGAGATGGCGCATGTGCCTACCAGGAGGGCTCTGCATGCCCCCACGTGCCATAGGTTCGCCGCCACTGGTCTATCAGGTAGCAGTCACCTATCAGAATTACCATAATTTTCCAAGGTAGCACCCGATTACCATATAAACCATCACACACATACCGTCATTGGAGGGAGTAACTGCTCTATTGGAAGCCGGGCTTGCAGGTGTTGGAGATCCAGTGGGTACAGGCATGGTAACTGACTCTGAAGCCACGGCACTAGCCTGAGGAGAGCTGAGAGCTGGTCCTGCACCACCACCCATAGCACTCTGTCTAGGAGATCTGGGCCTGTGGGTTTTGGGTGAAAGTCTTTGCACTACAAACAACCACAAACACATAAATTAGAATTATTTAATATATATGTATGGCATTTGCAAAATGTCAGACAAAAATCATGTCACCATTGCCGAAGTTCAGAAATTTGCCCTAAAACAATTTCACACCCAATTAGATACCAAATTTTTTTCAAATGTCTGCCAATAAAGTAGATAAGCATTTTTACTACTGACCTCCACTCACAACAGATGACCAAGTGCCACCAGAGGAGCTGTTTCTAGCCACAGATGAAGTAGACACTTCTCCGGGTTCATTGCGTGAAA
Organism: Oophaga pumilio; assembly: GCA_009801035.1. Classification (NCBI taxonomy): domain Eukaryota; kingdom Metazoa; phylum Chordata; class Amphibia; order Anura; family Dendrobatidae; genus Oophaga; species Oophaga pumilio. The sequence continues at coordinate 100,580 of VIAB01006593.1, forward strand.
CAAACTCCAGACCTCCACACATTGTGCTCCTACCATTAGAAACTCTATGGGTTCGAGGATGCCGCTGTGCCTTGGGAGACATCCTTGGAGGTCCTGAAATAAGAAATTGTTCCAAGCAAACTTTAATTAAAAAGATACACACATTCTACACTTGGGGATTTGGGGAAAAACTTTTCTAAAACATACAAATTCACAAAAAATAAGCCACCAAAATCTGCATGCAGCCACCAACAAAAGCCATGTAAGTGTATATCCACAAATATACAATGTGCACACTGGGCAAAGACTAACAGGAATGATGTCTGGAGCAATGTTCCTGGAGAAGCAATTGTCAACAAAATAAGAAAATTCATTGATAGCTGGACAGAAAAGTAAAAATTTAGAGAGCCTGCGGTGGAGTCGTCAGGCCAGCTGTAGTATTCCTGCAGCATGTACCTGTGAAGCTTTTCTCCTAATACAATCTTATATCAATAACACAAAAGGAGCTGTACCTAAGTGGGAAGACAACAGCACCTTAGAAACACGTCCAGCATTCACAAACTACAATAACTTAACAGAAGCTGCAACTTTTAGCGAGAACAGGACCACCAAATTATAGAGGTACAAGGTGCAGTGATAAAACTGACAGGGGAAGAAGTGCTGTGCACCAATTCTGTTCTTCTGAGGATACACAGTGGCAGGCAAGTCTGCAAACTACTAATGCCTCCCAAAAAATTAATAAGCAAACATGCATGTTACACGAAGGGGAAGGTCAAAATATCTTGCGACCAAAAGTTTTATAAGGTTTCAGTTTTTGTTGTACTGATGCAAGTAGTAAGAACATACAGTGATTGTAGTTTTGTTAACCAGTTCTATACAGAGGATCCTGCTACTCTTTTGCTGCACCGACATAGGCCAATATGCACCTTAACCAGTGGTGCAATACATTCTCGTTTCCAGATGTAAGGTGTTAAACAGGAATATATATTTTAGCATATCTGCATCAATTAGGGCAATTTGCAGAAAGTGATTCCAACTCTTATAAATACCAGTATCTCTAAGTTTTCAGTGCTATTATATTACATGTTGCAAAAGATATTTACATAACACTTATTTCACTAACCACCTACTACTTACTATAATCTGTGGAACGCATTTAAATTGGTGATCATTTTGGTACTGAAAAAGACCCATGGACAGAACAAAACACAACACGTGTGGGGTCATGGGTGACTGACTGCCCAATCTTCAGTACACCTCCGCTTTGGCAACTTTCATAGGTGTCTGGGATGAGTACTCATTTATATTGTGTGTCACATTTTGATTTTTTACATAGTCCATGCCTGAACTTGTCTGTACGTTTAAAAACTTACAACATATATCGTGGGTTATGATCAGGCTGTCCCCCTCTTCTGTTCCATCCTTATGCAATGTTATTTTTCTGTAGATTTTTGAATGTTTCAATACCATTTATGCTATTGCTCTCATGTCTTACACCGTCGTTTGTATATTACATACCGTATGTTAGTGAAATAGTCAATTACACTTTCTGTCTGAATTGCATTTTTTTCCCATTATTGTGCAAAAACTAAAATTATCACCACTGCAAAATAAAAAAAATAAAATACCAGCGAGTTGCACGATAATAAGGGGATATGCAGCTGGGACAGATTCTACATAGTGCAATACATCTAGGGCATTGTGGTGAGATATTGTGCCTTTGCAAGTGTAAGATACACATTATATTTAAAACAAACCAACCTGTTCTACATGTATGTCACAAGGGCAAGGACACAATTATCATGAATTAACTTAAATACATATCAAACATGGTGTATTGACTTGCCATAAAAGCGTGTCCAGAAAAATGCATAAAACATCTATCTTTAGGTATTAAAAGGAAACTGTCAGCAGGTTTTTGGTATGTAAGCTAACAGCAACATGATTTAGGCACAGACACCCCAATTCCAGCGATGTATCACTTTGCACACTGGGTGCTGCAGTTGTGATACAATATCCATTTTTCTCTGCTGTAGATCTAGCAGTGCTCAGAATGCAGAGTTGTGTATAATCCCACCCCCACCACAAATGGATGCAAATTGGTTGCATCCGGGTCTCTGTCCCTACATCATGCTGCTCTCAGATTATATAGCAAAAACCTGCTGACATTCCCTTTAATACACATGTGCCAAGACACACATGCAGCCTAATGTGTAACTGATTATTAAAATGAGAACTGCATTGATTTTGTGCAAAACACATAACTGAATAAAAAAAAACCTGCATATTCTACAGAACAGACGGAATGAAGCTGTGAATTCCGCATAGCAGGCAGGCTGTAACTACATACAAGAGAGCCCATTGTGTTTTATATACACACAAAATTGGGAAACAAATGACTCCTAAATACCACACTCTGAAATAGACCAGCGCATCAATGTTGTTCCTCATAGGCATTATTTAAAGAACACACACAACACACTGTTAGTGATGGGGTGGCAAGTGGAAAAGCTGAAAAGAGTGAAAAGTTTACAGTCACATTCCATTATCCTACTCTGTGAAATCTGAGGTTTAACACCCGTTTTAAAAGAAAAAGCAGATAATCAGATTAGTACTCAATGCACAAAACTTATTTCACAGTAAGAAATTAGGGAAACCTCAGTACGAACGCCAACAATTCAGATATATCATAGTGATCGACTCATTAAATCCTGAGTGATGCTGTCTGAGGAATGAATGCAAGCAACACAATGACAAGCAGATCATGCTTTGCAGGACTCACTATGAGCTAGTGCATGGGATCACTGCAGGCCAACAAAGCAGTCTTAAGCAAATTATATAGATTACATTAGGAAGCCTGACCGGAGTTGCAAAACATTGAAGCTGTAGATGTTATGATTAAAGTCCTATAAAATCCATAAGCATAGCTGCAGGATGTGGAGGGGTTTTACAAAACAAACAAAAAAAACAGAGGCGTTGTACCTTCTGAAGACATGCGTTTAGGCATAGTAGAGACAGGAGCTGGAGAACCATGAGCAGAGGGGTGAGACGGGGGCCTGGATGGCCGCGAAGGGGGCCTGGAGGGCGGCCTTGTAGGGGTGGCTGCCCGAGGTGGAAGAGAGTTGGGACCTGACTGGTAGCGAGAAGGTGGGCGGGAAGAAGGAGATGGACAAGGCGATGGCCAGGGAACACCTGACAGAACAAATGAGATGAAGGAAAGTATAAAAAATAAAAATATGGAATGAAAAGGAGGGAAAAAAACAGGTCAACAGAAAAAGTAAAATAACAGAGGGGGAAATGGCTTCTCGCAATAATCCTGTAGTTTTGGTAAATGAATTAAATATGGTAGTAATGCTGAGAAATTACTGATTGTAAGTAATAGAGAACATCTCTATTACCTTAAACTTGAAGATCTAAAGGGAATTATAATTAATACTATTGATATGACTAAAGGTATCAAGCAATGATCGGGCAGCAAAATTGCACAATTACCGCTCCGGTGAGATCATAGGGAGTTTGAGAATCATTAAATACAGACAAATGTAGAATTACAGGAACTTGCCTCCATTGACTACTCTTTGATCAGCTGCAGAATTGGGACTGAAGTCTGAAGAGTGGGATCCAGTTCTTGAAGGAATAGGACCAGATCCAGACTGGCCCATTCTTGGTGAATTCTGCCTTACACTGTGGCTACTCCATGGCATGCCATCTTTACTTCTCTGTCCAGGTGGAACATATTTATTTTCCCTTTACAGAACAACAAATACAATAAAACAAAGTTTAGTTATAGACTCTCAAAAGTACCCTAAACCATTTTAAAAAGGGGTCGTCTTATGAAGACAATGCCTTCCCTGATAGGGCGTATGGACATCATAGTGGGAGGGGCACTCACTTAGGAGCCCCTATTATGAGCCAAAACAAAGACCCGCTTCATATTAGTGGCTCCTGATCCCGCAGACCCGAGTCCTACCTAGTAGCCACAGAGTGTCCTTCTCGCTCACACACGTTGCGTTGCACTGCAGTGTATTTTTCTTCTTCAGACCTATCATCATTTTCCAAGGCAACGCGGGCTTTATACTGGGAGCTGGACTCAATCTCTTCAGCTATTTGTGCAGCTCTGGCTTCTCTCTTTAAATACTCTTCAGAATTGTCCCTTTCTAAAGGAACGCTGCTTAAAAAAAAAAAAAAAAAATAGGGATTTTTGTGAACTCACCATAAAATCCTTTTCTCTGAGCCACTCATTGGGGGACCCAGGACAGTGGGTGTATGATGCTGTCACTAGGAGGCTGACACTAAGTGAATACAAAAAGGGTTAGCTCCTCCTCTGTAGTATACACCACCCACTGGCTCAGAATCGAACCAGTTCAGTGACCAAGCAGTAGGAGATTAACATTAACAGTAGGTACAACATGTCAACAAGAAACCATCATAGGCAACAGGCCAAAATGGTGGGTGCTATGTCTCCCAATGAGTGGCTCGGTGAAAGGATTTTACGGTGAGTACACAAAAATCCCTATTTCTCCTTCGCCACATTGGGGGACACAGGACCGTGGGACGTCCCAAAGCAGTCGCTGGGTGGGAATATCATCATAACAGAGTAAACTCCCTGCACCCGCTGTCTAAAGGTGCGCTACCGCTGTCTGCAAGATTAGTCTACCCAGGCCAGCATCTGCTGATGCCTGAGTATGGTGGACATTATAATGCTTTGAGAAAGTGTGCAGGCTAGACCAGGTCGCCACTTTGCAAACCTGTTCCGAAGAAGCTTGATGCCGAAAGACCCACGAAGCACCTAACAACGAATAGAGTGTGCCTTGATTCCTGGAATAGGCTTGGGTCTGACGCAGTAAGCTTCTTGAATAGCCGACCGAATCCATCCGGCTATTGTCGACTTAGAAGCGACCAATCACTCCCGATGCCACTCCAGGAGCACGAAAAGCGCATCCGTCTGACGAAAATAAGCAGTCCTTGACACGTACCTTCTGAGAGCCCTCACAAGATCCAAGGAGTGAAGAGCTTTCTCCACAAGGTGCACTGGTGCTGGACAAAACGAGGGTAGAATAATATCCTCGTTAAGATGGAAGGAAGACACCACTTTTGGAAGAAAGGGCGGGGACGGCCTGAGTACCACCTTGCTTCGGGTGAAAAAATCAGAAAAGGAGCTCGGCAGGAAAGAGCAACTAACTCGGAGACCCTTCTGATCGAAGTAATCGCGACTAGGAAGGCGATCTTCCATGAGAGGTGAAATAGAGAGACGTCTTGCAATGGTTCGAAGGGAGATTCTTGTAGGACACCTAGGACCAGGTTAAGGTCCCAGGTGTCTAGGGGCGCTATTTAGGGAGTACCACATGGAAAACTCACTGAAAGAACGTTTTTACCTGAGGTTTGAAAGCGATCTTACGCTGGAACAGGATGGACAAGGCCGAGACCTACCCCTTGAGGGAGCTCGGCGCTAGGCCCAAGTCCAGACCGGACTGAAGGAATTCCAAAATGGTGGGAATGCTGAAAACCAGCGGAGGCCGACCTCTGTTTCTGCACCATTCAAAAAAGATTTTCCAGGTTCGATGATAGATGCGAGCGGACACCGGCTTTCGAGCATTGATCATGGTGGAAGTTACCTCACGGGAAAAACCCGCTTGGGTCAGAACCCAGGATTCTAAGGCCAAGCAGTCAAATGCAGGGCCCCGGAGTTCTGGTAGTAAATCGGACCCTGAGAAAGCAGGTCCGGTCGATCTGGTAGTCGCCAAGGAAAGTCTGCGACCAGTTGGACCAGTTCTGCGTATCACGCTCGGCATGTCCAGCCTGGAGCAACTAGGATCACCGGTACCCCCTCCGCCTTGACCTTCCTGATGACCATCGGAATCAAGGGCAACGGTGGAAACTGATAGGTAAGACGGAAGCGACTCCATGGAAGCACCAACGCGTCCACTCCGATAGCTCTCGGGTCCCAGGACCGAGCCACAAACTTGGGCACCTTGGCATTGAACCAGGATGCCATCAGGTCCACGTCCGGAGTTCCCCAGCGAAGATAGATCTGCTGAAAAATCTCCGGATGGAGAGACCACTCCCCCGAAGCTAGGCCTTGACGGCTGAGGAAATCCACGGCCCAGGTTTCCACTCCTGGAACGTGAATGGCCGAAATTACCAAGTGGTTCTGTTCAGCCCAGAGAAGGATGTATTCCACCTCGCGCATAACAGCTTTGCTTCGAGTGCCCCTTTGATGATTGATGTAAGTCACTGCCGTGGCATTGTCCGACTGGATACGGATGGGGCGGCCTGCTAGGAGACGATGGAACTGCCACAAGGATTTCCAAGACATTGATGGGAAGACGTGATTCCTGAGGAGACCAACTCCCTTGGGCAGTGTGATGACGAAAAACAGCTCCCCACCCAAGGAGGCTGGCGTCGGTAGTGACCACCAGCCAATGGACCGAGAGAAAGGACTTCCCTTGCAGTAGGGAGGACCGGAGCATCCACCAATGGAGTGTCTGACTGACACGGGGAGTAACCGACACGGTCAATCGAGGGAATAGGGGCTTTTTGCTGAGCTCGAACAGGAGATTTTTTTCAGGTTGATCAACCAGCCTAGCCGAGAAAGGGTATCCAATGAAATGCGGACGCACTCTGCGCAGGCTTGGAAAGACGGCCCTTTGATCAGTAGGTCGTCTAGGTAAGGGAGGACAACTAAGCCCCAAGAGTGTAGAATAGACATGATGGCCGCCGTGACCTTCGTGAACACCCTGGGGGCGGTGGCGAGGTCGAATGGCAAGACCGTGAACTGAAAATGTTCTCGGCGAACCGAAGGAACTTTTGGTGAGGGAGGAAGATTGGGATGTGAAGATACGCATCCCGGATGTCGATGGTGGCTAGGAACTCCCCATGCTCCATCGAGGAGATGATGGAACGGAGAGACTCCATCCGGAAATGCCGGACTCTAGACAAATTTGTTTAGAAGCTTTAGGTCCAGGATGGGTCTGACTGTGCCATCCTTCTTTGGGACCATGAACAGATTTGAATAGAAACCCTCGAACCTTTCGTTCACCGGAACTGGGGTAATGACTCCGTCTTGGCGGAGCGACTCGATTGCTTGGTAAAAGGATTGTGCCCTTGTTCCCGCTTTGGGGGACGGGAGAAAACTATTTTGAATCCGGAGGAAACCAGATCCCTGACCCACTCGTCGTGAATGACGGTGAGCCAGGCATGGTGAAACAGGAGTAGGCGGCCGCCTACTCGGCTGGTATCGACCAGACAGGGTTGCGAGTCATTTAGCTGAGGATCTTTGGGGTCTGGATCCCCTAGATCTGGCCTGTTTGGGGCGAACCTTCCATGGCTTGTTGGGTTTGTACGAGGCCTGTGGACTCATCCCTATGAGAGGGGCGTCTCGAACCGGGGGAGCTGGCCGTAGAGGACCACCAGTAATTGCTGCGAAAGGACAGGAATGGTGTCTGCAGCTGTCGGCGGATAGGGTGCCTAACTCTCTGCTGAGGAAGCGACTTACTGGTCCCGCCTGTAGCATCCGAAGAAAGCTGGTCCAGCTTTTCTCAGAATAAGCGGCCGCTGTGGTAAGGGAGAGGTTAAAGATTTTTTGGATGCAGAGTCCGCTCGCCAGTTCCTGAGCCATAGCACCCTTCTAATGGCTACTGCGTTAGAGGCTGCAAGAGCAGAGCAATTAGCCGCATCTAGGGAGGCGTTTACCAAATAGTCGCCGGCCAAGGAAATTTGATTGGCCAGTTCAGCTACCTCCGAAGGAAGATCACTCTTCTGTATGGCCTTATGCAGGGAATCTGCCCAGGAACACACGGCTTTGGCTACCCAAGTCGCTGCAAAAGAGGAAAAAAGTGCCGAGCCTGATGCCTCGAAAACCGAACGGGCGAGGCTGTCAATCAGGCGATCTGTGGGATCCTTAATGGAGGATTCGACCGGCAAAGACAGAAGAGTCTTGGAGGTTACCGGAAGATCTACTGGAGGTGATTCTGTCCATTGTTTGCAAAAGTCAGATGAGAAGGGATATCTGGTCTCAAGACATCTCTGACCTGCAAAACGTTTGTCTGGCCACTCCCTATGTCGCTGTACTATGTCCTGGAACTCAGGGTGATTGACAAACACCCTATGAGGATGTTTGGTCCTTTTGAAGGACACCACGTTTTCAGCGAGGGAAGTACTAGGCTCTTCGTCAACCGGCAACAACTGGTTGACGGCCTCAGTGAGGCTATCCACTGTAGCCTGATAACCTGGTGACTCTGGGTCATGGGGCCCATCAGACTCGGAATCAGAGTTGTGTTCGCTATAAGTCCCTGGAGAGGGAGAGCGAGAAACGGAGCTACCGGAAGTCGAGGCGACAGAGGGCCTGGGGGACAAGCTATGAACCGGTTTCCTAGATACATGTCTGTGTTTTAATCGAGAATGGCCTCAGCAGGCGGATGGTTACCACTGCTGTAGGGGAATTCTCTGAGACCGGCGGATTAGTGGTCCCGCTCCTGGAGGGACTCAATCGCCTTAGTTAGGGAAGCCATAGATTGCGATAATGACGAAAACCACTCTGGGGGACTAGACACCGTGGGATCGAACGCGGAGGGTGGCTCCTGAGCGCATTTAGGGTTGCAAGCATCACAGAGCGGAGTATTATGTCCCCTTGGTAACGCAGCCTGACAGGAAGGTAGTAGGTGGGGACATGCTGTACCCGTTATCTCCCAATATACTGCAGGGAAGGCTATGTGTGTGCAGCTGCAGATCAGCAGAGCACTTTGAATGGAAAAGGGAGGGGGGCCTGATGGCAGTGTAGCAGAGCACTTTCCCAGGTCCTGTGCCCCTAAGAAGCCTTGTCCCCAGCGGTGGACAAGATACGAGCACAGGGTCTCCTGTGTGCCTGTCTCACTGAATACAACCACCGAGATCAGGAAAGTGGGCGGTAACGCCTGCGTGACGAGCAGCTGTGGGTGGGGTTACCGGCTTGCTGCCTAGCAAGGACCAAAGCCGGGGACTAAATTAGCGGTGCCCGGCCGGAAAAGGTGACCGGGCCCGTGACGCGCTCAGGAACACCCCCCCCCGTTGAAAAACTCACCACCGGAACCCTGGAGGGAATGAGGAGCAGATCTGCCACTCTGCATGCAGGTCAGGGCTGCGACAGGGACGGTGCAGGAACCCTCAATCCATCGTCCCCTTTGAAGGGGAGGTGGAGAGAGACCGCCCAGCTCACTGCAGCACCGCTGTTCCATCAGTGGTGGTGCAGTGGGATCAGCACGAACGCCATGGGGGCCTCTGTGCATCCTAAGGGTTCACTCCCCTAGGATTTCACAGGGCTATATCCGGCTGTAGCCTGTCTCAGAAGGGGGTACCTGGTGTGGAGAGATCGGGGCTCTGAAGGGAACAGTCGCCCCTAGGATAGCTCAGGCCTGGCATGCCACGTCGCAGGAGAGGATACGGGGAGGCGACACTCCCCATGCTTGCCTGTTGTTGGTTGGGGGAGATCGTCCCCTTGAAAGGGTCCGTCGCCCTTGTGAAATACGGTTTGAAAAA
>VIAB01006594.1:3198-17348 GCA_009801035.1 Oophaga pumilio
ACAGCCTGCTGACCAGTGTTAGTGATAGCTCTAGCTTCCAGTTTTGAGCCTCTGACCCTTGTACCTTGGTGATCCTCCTGCCTTTGATCTGTATCTACGTGTATGACCCGGACTGATCTGTGACCCTGTCTCTTGGTATCCGTCATTGCTACTACATTCTCTGTCTGGCTTTTGATTCCCCGGGTTGTACCCCGACCACGTCTTCCGTCTCACGTTTTTGGACCCTGCGCTCATATTTGGCTTTTTGACCCTCGGCTTGGTATTTTGACTGCGTGTATTTCTGGTACGTCTGCTCCTGATCGTTTCTGACTATGTTTGTCTGACCATTCTCTCATTACCTGTGACACCTGTGTGGATGCTCAGTGCTTCTACGCTTAGTGTGTAACCTCTCTTCCCTCACCAGCTCCCCCTGGTGGAGGTTTCACTACAGTAAATAAAGGGAAGGAAGAGATGACCAGCAAGGAAAAACATACCTGTATAGTGAAAATCAGGAAATAGTGCAATCTAGGTAGAATAAACAAATTAAAGTGCAGTCAATAAACAGGAAAAAGTGCAATATATACACAAGAGAAGTGAGGGGAGGCACACAGTAAATACCTTATAAGCCAAGAGAATGGGAACCATAGGACAACCTATGTGGCGGAGATCAGTGCATCTGGTGTGTGGTGAGCCCATATCCAGGGTTTAAATAGGAAGAAATCAAGGGAAATCACTGTCAGCTGAGAGCTGAAAAGAACACACCGCAGATGCATAGAGATAGAGACATGCAGGCGCACAAGAAAAGGGGGATAAAAAAGAAAGGGCAGAAGAGACGAAGAATCAAACTGTGCATGCACAAAGTTCTAAAACGGCACAGGTGCTTAGAAGCAATACAAAAGGAGCCGGAGGGCAGAACTACGTGACACTCAACTCTATTACACACATTAAATGCAGTGATCACAGAGGAGATAATGGAGGTCTGTCATTATAGGTCTCACAGGATTTTATTTGTTCTTCTGAATTTTCTGGGCTTGAGTTTTCTTCAACTTGTATGATGCCTCCTGCTTTAGATTAGTCAACATCATACAGAGGAAACGAGTACACCCTCAGAGAAGAATCTCTTATAATGCATCATTGAGCTATTCATGAATTGTAACCTAAACTTTACAAGCTGGTATCTCAGCAACGTAGATGAGAAATTAAAACATAAAAAATGTTTTGCTCACCTTTGCAGTCTCTATCCCATTATCTGCCCACTTTAACATTGCATATTAGAGAGCAGTCTCTAAGTAAGTAAAATTTTTGAATTTGTCACAGGTTTTTTCTGCAAACTATTTTCATTGCAAAAGATAAGTTGTTTTGTTTCTAAGCAATATATCCCCGGAGCAGTGATTTGTTGGTGACCATAGCAACTGCTGGCAATCTTGTTCCTAATATTTTGTCACTATAACCTGTCTCTACGAATTTCACAGAAATCATTGAGATAGACTTTGTTACTGTAGCTTGTGCTCATGGAAGTGTATTCCAAATCCTTTGGAAATAAGTGGAAGTGGTTGGTATTTGGTGCTTTCTACGTCTTTCAAGGTCTGAGTACCTAGCTATATGTGATTTTTTTTACCTATATGACTTGTTTGTGTATATAGATATTCTACATAAATGTGTATCTTTTTATTCTTCAACTGCATCTTTACAGTATACAGGAAAGATATATATCTTTGTACCGTGTTAGCCAGTAGATAGAAAATATTTAGAATTAAGAGTCTTCAGTGGTTGATACCATAACACCTGTCTTATCTATTGCAATGTTTCTGTGCTGTGTTGTGCATAAATATGTGATTCTTCAGATATTGTATTAGTCTTTGCCTGATGAGGAGACCTGGGTTGTTTTGAAAGCTTGCAATTTGTTACCATCTTTTCAGTTAGCCATTAAAAGGTATCAACCACTGAGGACTCTCAATTCCAGATATTTTTCTTTACAGTATAATAATCCTATATGAAGAAATAAAGAAGTAAATGCCAGTTTTAAATTGTATTCGCAAAAATTATACAGTAATAATAATAATCTTTATTTATCTAGCACCAACATATTCCACAACGCTTTACAGTTTAACAGTTTCAAAATACAAGTCATAAGTAACAACGTTAACAATACAATAATTAAAGCAAAGTAAGACGACCCTGCTCATGAGAGCTTACAATCTACAATGAGGTGGGGGAGATCCAAAGTGCAGGTGTGTATATACAATGGTGTATTTACAATGATGGTCCAGCTATCTTGAGGGAGTGAGGATGGATGGAGATAGTGAATAGGCTACACACGCACACTTGATTAGTGAGCGTGATAGGCCGCCGCTCTGAACAAATGCATATTGAGGGAGAGCCTGAAACTATGCAAATTTGGATAGTTCTAACTTCTAGGGGTAGAGCATTCCAGAATAGTGATGGGCGAACACTAAAATGATCGGGTGCTCGTTGCTCGGACTGAGCAAATTTTAATACTCGGGTACTCGGACAGAACAACGAGCCCAGTGTAAGTTTATGGGAGACCCAAGCATTTTTAACTCGATTCCCCCCCAGGGGTCCTTTTAAGGTCTAAAAACATCTGAAAATGATGGAAACACTGCTCCTAGGTCACAGCTCTAAACAATGTTGTCACGCCCTTTTTACAGGCACTCAAAAAAACCTACAAAAGCAAAACCAAAATAGATTTTGCTGGGAAATACATTACAGACCAAAAGTTTGGACACACCTTCTCATTCAAAGATTTTTCTGTATTTTCATGACTATGAAAATTGTAGAATCACACTGAAAGCATCAAAACTATGAATTAACACATGTAGAATTATACATTACACTTTACAAAAAAGTGTGAAACAAATGAAAATATGTCTTATATTCTAGGTTCTTCAAAGTAGCCACCTTTTGCTTTGATTACTGCTTTGCACGCAGAAAAGGTGAACGGATGGACTCTACATGCCCAGTTCCCACCGTGAAGCATGGAGGAGGTGGTGTGATGGTGCGGGGGTGCTTTGCTGGTGACACTGTTGGGAATTTATTCAAAATTAAAGCGGTGAGCGGTCCAGCTCACCCCAAACCATCTCAATTGGGTTCAGGTCTGGTTACTGTGGAGGCCAGGTCATCTGGCGTAGCACCCCAACACTCTCCTTGTTGGTCAAATAGCCCTTACACAGCCTGGAGGTGTGTTTGGGGTCATTGTCCTGTTGAAAAATAAATGATGGTCCAACTAAACGCAAACCGGATGGAATAGCATGCTGCTGCAAGATGCTGTGGTAGCCATGCTGGTTCAGTATGCCTTCAATTTTGAATAAATCCCCAACAGTGTCACAAGCAAAGCACCCCCACACCATCACACCACCTCCTCCATGCTTCACGGTGGGAACCAGGCATGTAGAGTCCATCCGTTCACCTTTTCTGCGTGCAAAGCAGTAATCAAAGCAAAAGGTAGCTATTTTGAAGATCCTAGAATATAAGACATATTTTCAGAGGTTTCACACTTTTTTGTTAAGTGTAATGTATAATTCCACATATGATAATTCATAGTTTTGATGCCTTCAGTGTGATTCTGCAATTTTCATAGTCATGAAAATACAGAAAAATCGTTGAATGAGAAGGTGTGTCCAAACTTTTGGTCTGTACTGTATGTTAAGAAACATCTTTTCCAGGTTAATGACTTTTATCTAAGCTAAAATAATTAACCCTCTAAAAATGTTGCACAACCACTTGGGCTATGTTCACACACCACGTTTTTGAGACGTTTTGCAACATTTGTATTGCTTTCAATCAATACACATGCATTCACAGGGAAATATCATTGTAACATTTAACAACCCTAGCTGGCCATGTGGTGTGTGACACATTAGCAGACACATCTTGTTTCATTTATGAGGGAGGGACTCTTAAAGTCACAGAGCCGAGCCTATTTCTACAGGGACATCAGGCAGCATTAATCTGCTTAAAGGGCCATTATTAAACAGTGGGTCTCCTATGCTGTGAGTAGATGGGCTGCCAAGAATTACGACGCACACCAATACCCCTTTCATGAGAATTACAGGGGGGATTGCAGAAAAAATGTTGCATTGAATGCAAGGCCTGGCTTGCCCCAAAGTTACATGCACCCCAATAAGCTTTTCAAGCCATGTACTGGAAGGGCACAGGAAAATCCACTTTACAATATTCATTTTGTACTGCCATTCGGTTTTCTTAAGCATTGACTACAATGATTGCCTTGCTACCAAGTCATATGCCTTTGAACCCAGGTACTGGTTTGGCACAGGAAAATCCACTTCACATTATTCATTTTGTACTCCCATTTTGTTTTCTTATGCATTGACTGCAAGGCCTGGCCTGCTAACAAGTCATATGCACCCCAATAACCCCAATCCCACCTTGGAAGAAACATGGAGGAGGGCCTCCTAAAAGAAAAAAAAATCCCATTAAAAAGGAGCGGGTCTCCTAGACTTGTAATGCCCATACACTAAGTGTATAAGCTGGCAAACATTTGCCCTGTGGGCTACAGCTCAACCTTTTTCTGAACAAGTATTTTACGCCCAGCATAACCACCCACCCTTGTTAATAATTCGACACTGGCTGTAGCAGAATGGAACACATTAACCCTGTTGATCTAGTGGCTGTGGATGATGAAATGTGGAGGAAAGCCTCATTAAAAAATAGGCCCAATGTAAAGGAGCGGGTCTCCTAGACTTGGAATGCCCATACACTAAGTGTATGGGCTGGCAAACATTTCCTCTTGGGGGGTACATATTTTTTGAAATTTGGTGGCGGGCATCATAACACCCTTGCCAAAAAATAGACTGGCTGGAGCATGACGGAATACGTTCACTCTGGTGTTCGAGTGGTGGTGGATGGTGAGGATAAGGAGGAGGAGGATACCATATAGCCAAAATCAGAAAGCGTATACCCATATGTGGGTGTGAAGAGGTTCATGGGAATACACCTTTCAAAAAGACACTACACTGAAGGTTATGTTTCGTTGTCATAATTTGGTGGTGTCAAAGTCGGGCCCAATCCATCCCTTGTTCATTTTAAAAGAGTCAGCCTGTCTGCATTTTCCGTTGAAAGGCGAATTCGCTTATCGGTGATAATTCCACCAGCGGCACTAAAAACCTACTCTGACAAAACGCTAGTGGCAAGGCAGGCCATGACCTCTAGGGCGCAGAGAGCCAGTTCATGCCACATGTCCAGCTTGGATACCCAATAATTAAAAGCCACTGAGGTATCATGGAGGACGTTGGTACGGTCAGCAAGGTACTCCCTCAACATCTTATAAAACATTGCATTCCTTGTGAGATTACACCTCGCCTCAGGGCCAGGGCAATGGTAGGCTCTGAAAAAACTGTCCCAGAACTTTGCCAGTGTTCTCCTGCCTCTGCTGGATTGGAGTTGTGTCTCTCTCACCTGTCATCCTTGGTTGGCCAACGAACTGTTATCTCTGCCTCCAGTGTTTTGAGATGGGAATTTTTTTAATAATTCTGCAACAATGGCCCTATGGTACTGCACCATTTTATTACACCTATCTGACTCTGGAACAGGAGATTGAAAGTTCTCCTTGTAGCATGGGTCTAAAAGTGCCACTATCCAGTAATGACTGTAACCCAATATTTTTACAATACGAGGGTCACAGGAAAGGCAGCACAACATAAAGTCAGCTATGCATGACAGACTGGTAACAGCAAGCCTTCCATGTCCTCACTAACAGGATGACTGACCAAGGTGTCCTCCTCCTCCTCTTCCTCCCTGTCCTCAGGCAATCCAGGCTGAACAGACTGTATGACAGTTGTGCTTGAAGTACCATTTATAGTGCATGAAAGTAGCTCCTGTTCGTCCTCCTCCTCCTCTTCCTCATTTTCAACCAATCCACATTGGGATGACATGAGGCTGGGCTGTGTGTAATCACCCTGTATGGTTCCTTGATCCATGTCCTCGTGCTCCACATGCAATGCATCCTCTTTCATTGTGAGCAGAGAGCTTTTCAGAATGCAGATGAGCGGGATGGTGATGCTAATTATGGCGTCATTGCTGCTCACCATCTTGGTGGACTCCTCAAAGTATTGGAGGATGTTACATATGTCTGACATCCATGTCCACTCCTGAGGTCTTATGTATGGAGTTTAACCTGAATAACGACAGCCTTGCTGGTATTCAACAGCTGCCCACTTCTGCTCACAAATGCTTTCCAACATATGCAGTGTAGAGTTCCAATGTGTGGTGAGATCACACACCAGTCGGTGAGCCGGAATGTGCAATCGCTGCTGAATCACGGAAAGGGCGGCTGAAGCTGTAGCTGACTTTCTAAAATGGGCACACAGGCACCGTACCTTCACCAGCAGATCCGGCAACTACAGGTAGCTTTTTCGAAAACGTTGAACAACGAGGTTAATCACATGGGCCAGGCATGGTACGTGTGTCAGTTTGCCTCATCTCAGAGCCACCTCCAGGTTCTTGCCATTTTCACACAAAACCATGCCTGGCTGGAGATTCAGCGGTGTCAGACACATATCTGACTGCTCTTTCAGAGCTGTCAACAACTTTTCAGCATTGTGCGGTTTGTCACCTAAGCAAATTAGCTTAAGCACAGCCTGTTTGGCTTTGGCAGTGCTTCCAGCTTGTGACTGATGTGCTCATTTCAGAGATGCAGTCTGAAGAGGAGGAGGTGCAGTAGCAGTACACAGTGGGGACAACCCTGACTGACGTAGGGCCTGCAATCCTCATCGTCGGGAGGATGTATTTCATCCCATGGTCTGACTGGGTCCCGGCTTCCACTATGTTTACCCAGTGCGCCGTCATCGAGTTGTGCATTGTTGAGGGCATGGGTAATGTTGTGGGACACGTGCTGTGTAATGCCGGGATGGCACAGCGGGAGAAATAGTGGCGGCTGGGGACCGAGAATCTTAAAACGGCCGCCGCCATCAGGTTGCGGAAAGCTTCTTTCTTCATGAGCCTAAAAGGCAACATTTCAAGCATAAGCAGATGAGAAATATGAGAATTGAGTAATGTCGCCTGCGGGGCATTGGATGCGTATTTCCGCTTATGCTTATATTCCAATGGCTGGGGTATGGACAACTAAAGGCTGTGCTGTGACAAGGACGTGGACATTCTTGCTGGTGCTATTTGACTCTGGGCAACGGCAGGTGCAGGGCAGGAGGCATCTTCGCATGTACAATGGACAGGTTGAAGTGTCTGAAGTGGTGCTACGCCTCCCTCCCCCTGTGTGCTGCTGTCCTCGCTCTGCATGTCCTCCTGCCAGGTTGGGTCTGTTACTATATCATCCACCACCTCATCTTCCACTTCCACACCCTGGTCCTCCTCCTGACTTTCTGGCAATTGTGTCTCATCATCGTTTACCTCTTGTGACTGTGGCTGCTCAAATATTTGTGCATTGCTGCATGGAATATCATCATGCCTCGATTCAAGTAGACCAGACGAGAGGCACGAATCTCCAAATGGAAAATTGAACAGCTCTTCGGAGTGTCTGACTGTGGGATCAGTTGTCTCAGGGCACTCAGAATGGTTTGAGGAAGGAGGATCAGGGTGAGGAAAATGCGGGCCAGATTCATAGCAACTCTGACTTGACCGTGTGGAAGACAGGGTGCTGATGGTGGTGGATAAGTAACTGGAAGTATTATAAGCTATCCAACCAACAACCTTTTCACACTACTCGGGATTCAATAGAGCTATCTTGCCACGTTCCCCTAGGACTTCAGACACAAAGGTCCAGCGAGAAGATGTGGGTATTTTTGGTGGCCCAATTTCAGCTTGGCCACGGCCTCGGCATGCACAATCACCATCACGTCCACTTCTCCATCCCTTGCCACGCGCCTTGCCCATTGTAACTGGACTATAATATTACACATATTCACTAAAAATTGCTGATTTAGGAGCCAACTTGTATGTGATACATGTGCGGGAAAACCACACTTTTACATATCAGGACTGTAGGTAATTATGTTTTTTACGTCATCAGATTTGCGTCAATAAGTATGGTAACAGACTGCAAAAACACTAGAATATGTAGGCCTAAAATGGCCAAATTTTTGGCACAGATAAATGAGGCCTGCTAGGGAGATACCACACTGACAAATCTGTGGCCTGTATTTTTTGCTTTTTTTTGGCTAAATAGGGCTGTATATAACTAGAGTGACAGAGAGCAAAAAAATAAAATGACCAAAATTCTTAACAGACGGCTGGATGAGGCTTGTCACAGATATACTGTGAAATATGTGGCCTGTATGTATTTTTTTGGGGGGTTCAGCAAAATGGCGTCAGGAAATTGTGTAAGACACTCAAAAAAATTCTACTCTACTGTACCACATAAAAATTAAATATTTCTCTGTGCACTCAAAAGTGATTTTTAGGAACCCTTTAAAGGGAATCTGTCACCCTAAATTGGCGGGATATTTAAATGATGGCAGTCAGGTCAGATGGGCGGTGTTTTGGGTACTTGCCTTAACATGTTGTTCGCCGCTGTCTCCATTATTTCTGGGAATTATAGTCGTTGTCATCCATATAACGTGCCTGCGCATTGCAATCTTGAATTGCGCACGCACAGTATGCTTTGCCCGCAGATTGCAATGTGCAGGCGCATTATATGGAGGGCAACGACTACAATTCCCAGAAATAATGGAGACAGTGGCGAACAACATGTTAAGGCAAGTACCCAAAACACCGCCCATCTGACCTGACTGCCATCATTTAAATATCCCGCCAATTTAGGGTGACAGATTCCCTTTAAAATTGCATGATTTTCACGCTATGCTAGGAAAAGGTTCTGGCTGTATTGTGCACTGTCAAAAAGCAAATGAAAAAAAAAGGGGGCTCTGGATTGCTTTGCAATAAAATAAGCTCTATTAACCTTGCCAAACATTTTTTCCAAGCCAATTAGACCTGGGGCTAGGTATATACAGTCAATATATCCTATAGGTAGCAGCAGCAGCACCAGCAGACAGGAAGGGAATGGACCCTCTTGATGATGCACTGATATCTATAAACACACATACAGTGCCTGCAGGCCTTGCACTGATATGTATAGAGAGACGCACAATCCCCTGGCTACCTAACACTGGAACCTATATACTCCGGAATGAGTCCTTAGAACTGTTGGTTTAGCTGGATTTGAACACTTTGGGATGGTAGACCCCACACTGACTTTGATGGTAGCTCTCTCTTCACAACAGCAGCATTGTGAACATTACATTTACCATAACACTCCTGACCCCAGGACCTTATAAAACCAGATGACCAGTCCAGCAAAGGATTGTGCATTTTTAACCAGGGTAAACCCACGATGACTAGTGCAGGCAATTTATCCAGTACAAACAAGTCAATACACACCTGATGTTCCATATTGACAATAAGTGGGAACCCAGTGACCTTTTGAGACATGCACCCATGCTCCAGAGGAGTGTTATCAATCGCCACAATAGGAAAAGGAGATGACAATGTTTCAGAATCAAATTTATATTTGCCTAGAAATTGTTGATCAATCAAATTCAGTGCAGAACCACAATCCACCATGGCCTGAAAATCAATGATGACCACGATAGGTGGAATTACCAGAAAAAAAACCTCCTGCTGACCGTAAAAATGCAATACGAATGGGAGTGTTGATCCTACTGACCCTTTTTTTCTTTTCTTTCCTTATGCGAACCTCACATTGCTTAATAAAATGGTCAACCTTACCAAAATACAAGCATAGCCCCTCAGAGAACCTCCCCTCCCTCTCCTGGGAATGAGAGGACATCGTCCCAAGTTACATTGGCTCCCCGCTGTCGACAGGGCTATCCTGAGAGACTGCATCCAGCATTTTGAGAGGCTTCTCATTATTTTGCCTGTCTCTCAATCTTCTATCCACACGGATAGCTAGCGGCATAGCAGATTCCAAAGTAGCAGGTTCAGGATAAGCAATGAGCAAATCTTTAACCCTTTCACTCAAACCTGCTAAAAACTGACTCTTGAGCGCTGGGTCATTCCACCTGACCTCTGCGGACCATCGTCTGAACAGGGTGCAATACCTCTCAGCATCACCAGAACCCTGTTTAAGCCGTCTGAGCTCTGCCACAGCTGTGGTGACTCGATCCGCATCATCATATAACAACCCCATAGCAGTAAAAATGCTTCTACTGACGTCAAACAAGGATCATTAGGTGGTAATGAAAATGCCCAGATTTGGGGATCACTTCGCAACAAAGACATAATAATCCCCACACGCTGTGATTCACTCCCTGAGGATCCAGGTCTAAGCCAAAAATATAGTGAACATGCATTTTTAAACGTAAAACATTCCTGCCGTTTACCAGAAAAACTCAGGTAGTCCTACCTTAGGCAGTTCACAGCGTACTCCAGGACAATTACTCACATGCTGTTGCTGGCTGGCTACCTACAAAGTTAACCCTTGCAAGTGTTGAGTAGGCGAGAGTTACGCTCGTGAAACGCGCGTCGGGTCCGCGGTCACCTATTGGACAGGAGACCTTATATATTTGGGTAATTAACCTTTTACATCTTTATAATTTTTGCATAACGTATTCTTAGTATATCACTACAAATACAGTAACTCGTCACTAATGCCATTTGTAAGATTTCTTTGGGTGGATTTGTGCAGTCCCAATTAATGAGGGAGATTGACGGCTTTTCCTACCGGTCTTTGTGACGACAATTGTGAATGTTTCTTTTCTATTTTTCTAAGCATGTTGTGCTTTCCTGACCTACTTTGTGACTGCGTTCTTTTCATTGTCTTTGAGGATCACACTGTTTTATCCATTAAAATATCTTTGTGGCACATACTTACCCTAAATAAAATATTTGTATATTTTGAGATACATCATGACTCATGTTCTCTTTGTTTGTCACTTCTCTTACCTGACTATGCCTAAGAAAGGCATTTCTTTGTTTTTCAGGGCATTTCCCTGATTTTACTGCAATACCCAAATATGCAGTGTAAAAAAAATTAATCCTTGATAAAACCACTGATTGTGATCAGGATAGTTGCTAGGTAGATCAGTGTGTCTTTCATTTAGAATTGTATAGCAATTAATCTGCAGAATCCAATTAATATTAAAAGGTCACAATGTGAAATGCAACTGCAGGATTCCTATTTAGGCTATGTTTATAAACTATTTCAGCCTATGTTCAACAGCTCTAACGGTGCCTTTGTCTGAAGCCCTGGAAAACTGGATTAGGACATTTGGTAGGTTGAGCTGTAAGGAGGTGGAAGGGTATTAACCATTTAAGATTTCTTCCCCTTTAAGTGTGCTGACCTGTGTAAATGTATGCCTTGTATATGTAATGTATAGATAGATATGTGAAGGTTAAGTGACAGGTAGTTAGCTCATCCTAGGGGTCATTAGAGGAGGGCACTAGTAGAATAGTGTATATAGTCATCGGTTAACTGTTATCTGCGAGGGATCACTAATGGGGGCACGTTAGATATCCAGTTAGTAAGTTATAAAAAGATGTCAATGCAGTAATTGGACACTAGAAGGGGGCATTTAGTACATCCATTTGGTTAGGGACTAGAGTTAGGGACTTGTTGCTAGGGAAAGATTGCCTCTAAATGGGAATCTGTTAGGAAGACTTCCTCTTAGCGGGAGTCAGTCGGTGGTGGACCTTCCTACTGTGAGGACGTCCACGTTCCTGGGCCCTGAGCATAGGGTAGGAAGAAGAGGGGACCAGCAACCCCCTGAAGAGGCCGGTGAAGGATTCACCATGTTAGTGTGAGCCCAAAGTGAGTAGGTTTACGCAGCTGTAGTCCAGTGGAGGAACCACTGTGGGAACGCTCAGCAGAATAGGTCGTGCAGAGCGTAGCAGCGAGTGGGTCAGCAGAAGTATCCAGGCAGGATAACCAGACAGGGGTGGACGACCTAGTAAATTTGTCTTTCTTATGCTGGATTGAAGTGTCTCCAGGGGAAGCAATTGAAGTGCCATTTTCACTGGGTTCCTCATTCCGTCAATACTTAGTGGTCCATTCTGGTGTGGCAGTGGAGAAGAAGCAGCCTTGTGAAGAATGTATTGCTGGTATCGTGTAAGAAGTGCTTATGGTGTCTTGGATGTGCTGTGTCCGGAGGAGAATAAAGCAGAACTGTTTGACGTGATTTTGGACTTTGACTCTAATTGCTCTGTACACTCCCTCACGGGAGGAGAACACCCTAGACCAATAGACACTACAGAGGTAAAGCACCACACAGCTTTCAGTGTATCGACCCCGCGGTCGCCCCTTTACAAGTGGCGTAGTCAGCAGGATCTCACTGCCCCATCTGGCAGTGACACCGTAACAAGGATGAAGTACATGGGAGCCGCGACATTGGAAGCTTTTTCCCTGTATCTAAAGATTGAGGAATGCTCTGAAAAATTCCGAGAGATGGAGGTGTCTGATAGATTCGATGTGACTAAAGTACCGGACTTGACTAAAGAAAAGATGGAGGAGGATGCTTCAGATCCCAAGATGGCATCTGACAAGATGGAGAATTCTGGCGCCAAAAAGGACTGTCCTTGTCATCAACTTGCACTTCATGGGAGTGACGGCAGCTCAGTGGCGCCAAAGGAGAACTGTCAACCAAGATGGGAGCGCCCCTGCGAGGAGGAGAATGCTGAGATGGACACTTACGGTTCCCAATCTAATGCTGGAAAAGGGGTAGAGAGGCTCATGAGAGCCCCACCCTGGAACGGGAGGGGCTCTGAAGATGGCCCTGAGTGTGACGAATCATCGTCACTGACATCTGAGATGGCAGGTACGATGCCTCGGGGCCACGGAGGAGGTGTGGGCTGTTTAGAGTGGCGGTGGCGCAAGCAACATGAATTCGTGCGTCCCACGTTCCTGAGCCAAGACATGTCCGAGGAGGAGGTGAACCAGTGGCTGGGGACTGTGCACCCGCGGCCACTTAGCAAGGTTTCCCTCTATCTTCGCCGCCGATATCATGTGCTTTCCGGCTCAGTCGGGGCCCAAACCGGAGGCGCTGGAGAGGGTGAAGGAGGAGGCTGGAGTGGCTACAACAAGAGTTGAGCGAAACAGGTCGGTCAGATTCATAAGTCGCCGACTTTTGCCAAAGTCGGGTTTTGCAGATCGAAACCCGACCATAGCGTGAAGTTGGCCATGCGGTCAGCAAAACGAACGCCAAAGTCGGATTTCCCAGAATACTTGCAGGTGCCTTTTTTCAGCCAATGAGCAAGGACGCACACTGCGGGCAACGAGATGACATGTGCAGCATCCACCACCATCATAGAGAAGGAAACAACAAAAGGAAAAGTTCGACCAAAGAGCCAAATATAAATTGTAAAACAACTGATTTTATTTATTACATTTAGAACATGTAGACAGTGTGAAACACTAAAGTGCAAGGTGCAGATCGTTTAAGCATGGGACGTGGGGTGATGCTCAATTATTATAGAATATCAACAGGGTATAAGTATGCAATAACATGCAATACAATAGTAGAAAATCATTCCCTCAGATATATATCAGATTACCATGGCCTGGCAAACTTCCTAATAGTGAGCTGCTAAATTTGTATGAGCAATGAGTAACATTGGTGTATGAAAAATCGTACATATAATGCAGTAAACATACCACTAATAGCGGAGGAAGCCACCCGGGAGGCCAGTGAACGATATAAGGAATGAGGAGAGGGAGAGAGCAGCACACCTTGCGTCACCCCGACGCGCGTTTCGGCAGCAGCCTTCATCAGGGGGCAATGAATGAAAGGTGGAGTGAGTTTAAAAAGGCCGCCTGAGCCAATCAGCAAGAGGAGGAGGGTGCATGTAGCTAAGGAGACAAAAAAAGTACTGTGTGTAAATGTAGAGGCAGAATCCGGAAGTAATACAGGAAGCTGACGATAGCTAATGTTACCACGCTAACCACCGACGCTGTATCGCTCACCGCATCAACTCCTAGCATGCCGGGATGACCGCACAGCATGCCAAACGAGGATGCAGGAGACTTGATACAATGAAGTGGTAATACGTGAAAGGGGCTAACCGTTCACTGGTAGTCAGCTAATGATGCATGGATAGCCGGAAATCCACTCCAGCAAAATCGGCATCGCCGTCAGGGGAGTGGCGTCAGTGGTCACATGACCAATGTCGTCAGTCCCGAAAGACCACATAATGCAATTGATACTAGCACATGGCGGCCCAGCCATGCC
>VIAB01006594.1:71934-83798 GCA_009801035.1 Oophaga pumilio
ATAACAGGGAACTGAAAATACATAAACTATCTCTGGTGTGAACATGTAGCAAATCAGCGAATGCTGAAATAACAGGGAACTGAAATTAAATAAACAGTGGCAAAAGAGTAACAAAGTTCAGCGCAGGCCCCGCAGGGGAACCTGGCTGTAAAAATCCAAAAGGGCAGAGAACTGAGATAGACAAAAACAAATGCTACAGAAATAAACAGCAAATAACTTATCTGAAAGTTGCAGGACAAAGCAGGAAGCAAGCTGACTTCCAAAAGAGACCAGGAATCAACAAATCACTGGCGAGGATCATGGGAAGGTAGCTCATGTTATATCTCCCCAGTCAGTCTCACCTGATTGCCACTGATCACCACCAGGTGATGGACTTCTGTTAGCCAAAGCAGCTTCATTAATATCAGCAGCCACCAGAAGGAGCCCAAACTCAGAAGTCAGATCCAGAGTATTCACAACAGGCAGAGTATGCAGACACTATGGGGCCACTGAGACCAGGAAGAAACAAATCACCGGCGAGGATCATGGGAAGGTAGCTAACTTATATCTCCCCAGTCAGTCTCACCTGATTGCCACTCATCGCCCCAGGTGATGGACTTCTGATAGACAAAGAAGCTTCATTACTATCAGCTGCCACCAGTGAAAGCCCAAACTCAGAGGTCAGTTCCAGAGTGTTCACAACAGAGGGCCCCATTGCTTTCCTCTGGATGAGGTAGACTCGCTAGTAAAGGCAGTGAGAGCCACCATGGGGGTGTCAGATCCTCGTCCTGACAAGTCCATTCAGGACATAATGTTTGGGGGACTGGGCCAAAAGAAGCGTAAAATCTTCCCACTTAATGAGAACATACAATGCCTGATCAAAAGGGAATGGGATAAGTTAGATAGGAAAAACGCTACAGTCCCTTCCCTCAAAAGGAAATATTCTTTCGATGAGGAGATATCTACATTATGGGACAAAGCCCCGAAACTCGATGCGGCCATGGCTAAAGCCTCAAAAAGGTTTACCCTTCCCTTCAAAGATATGGGTACCCTAAAAGACCCCTTAGATAAATGAGCCGATACTTTCCTTAAAAGTACCTGGTAGTCTGCGGGGGAAATATAAGAACATCTATTGCTGCAACATGCACCTCCAGATCCCTGATGGTATAGGTAGATCAATTGGAAAAACAACTGAATGAGGGGAGTAAGATCCTGGAATCGATACCAGTAATAAGGGGAGCGGCAGCCTTCCTAGGGGACTCATCGGCTGACTTGGTCCGCCTAACATCTAAAGCGGCAGCCCTTTCAAACGCGGCTAGGAGATCATTATGGCTCAAATGCTGGCCAGGGGATTTACAGGCAAAAATCAAACTATGTTCAATCCCATGTGATGGGAAATTCCTTTTCAGAGAGACCCTGAACGACATCCTCCAGAAAGCAGGGGATAATAAAAAGGGCTTTCCGAACCTGGGTCCTCTGCCGTTCAAACGTTCCTTTCAGAACAAAATTTTTTTTCGTAAAAGGCCACCGAGAGACCAAAACAGATTGGGAAGATGGAAGGCAGAGGGACAGAGGGTTCCTCTTTGGCAATTCTTCCCAGGACAAGAAATCCTCTAAGTGACATTTTGCCCAAGGTGGGGGGAAGATTAATCTCTTTCCTTCAGGCCTGGAAGGAAGTCTCAAACAGTGCCTGGATATTAAATCTAATCGAGTCGGGCCTAAGGATAGACTTTATCTCCCTCCCACCTCAAAAATATGTAATAACCCCACTGAGATCCTCCGCAAGAGAACAAATAGCCCTAGAAGGGGGAGTCCTGAATTTACTAGAGAAAGCAGTTCTTCAAGAGGTTTCCCCTCGGGAGAGGGGCAGGGGGTTCTACTCCCCACCATTTCTAGAGTCCAAATAGGACGACACATACAGGACAACTATAAATTTATGGAATTTAAACAGATATGTCCAAAAATTACAATTCAAGATGGAATAGATCAAGTCCACCATCAAAATCCTATTCCCAAATTGCTTCATGACTGTACTAGATCTCAGCGACGCGTACTTTCACGACCCATTCATGAGAATTGACGCAGATTTCTCAAGCTAGCAGTTTCCATAGAGGGAGAGATAAGTGAGTTCCAATACAGAGCTCTGCCCTTCGGGATATCTATACCCCCACGGGTGTTCACGAAACTAATAGCGGAAGTGATGGCCCATCTGAGGGAACAGGACATCTTGATAGTCCCATACTTAGACGACTACCTGATAGCGAGCGACTCTGCCCAAGGCTGCAAGGAGCAAAGGGACAGAGTGATAAATACCCAAAAAAACCTCGGTTGACTCCTGAACTTGGGAAAATCCAAGCTGGAACCCAGCAAATTACAGGAGTTCCTAGGTCTGACACTGGACTCAAAAAACAGGAATGCCGACTCCCAGACCACAAGAAAGGGAAACTGGTACAAATGGTAACAAGGGCATAAGAAACCCATCCATGACTCTAAGGACGGTGATGTCACTGATGGGATCCCTTTCCGCCTGCTTGCCGGCGGTCCAGTGGGCACAGCTACATATGAGGGAGATTCAATGGGACATTCTAGGAAATCAATCATCATTAGGAGGTCATTTAGAGGGTCACATAACTCTTAACTTAATAACTATTCATTCCCTGGCCTGGTGGGGAAATATAGGCAACCTATCCAAAGGGGTCCCCTGGGTAACAAAAATATCACGTATTGTCACCATAGACGCAAGTCCCAAGGGATGGGGAGCACACATGGACAACAGGATTGCTCAGTGGGAGTGGGAACGTCAAGAGCTAGAAGCCTCAAACCAGAAAGAAATGTGGGCGGTACATCATGCGCTTTCACACTTCCTACCCTCACTACAGGGTCACCACATTCGCATATTTTCAGACAACCATCGGATGGTGGCCTATATAAACTACCAGGGGGGAACAAGATCCCGGATCTTAATGAATGCTTCCTTCGAACTCCTGGGCCTTGCAGAGGAGAACCTACTATCCCTCTCCGTGTTACATATCTGAGGAGAAGACAACAAAAAGGCAGATATTCTGAGTCACACTCGCTTGAGTCAGGGCTAGTGGGTCCTAAATCAGTCAGTTTTTCAACAGATTGTGGGAATGTGGGGAACCCCGGACATAGATCTGTTCACAGATTTCAGGAACAAGAAGGTGGAACAGTTCTGTTCTCTAGATCCCAGGGGGAGTCCTCGAGCCCTAGACGCCTTCATGATTCCCTGGACACACAATCTGACCTATGCATTTCCCCCGATTATCCTCATCCCGGCGGTCATAAGGAAAGTCAGAGAGGACAAGACAAGAATGATACTGATAGCCCCCTTTTGGCCAAAAAGAAACTAGTTTTCCTGGCTGATGATACTATCGTTCTCCAACCCCTGGATCCTACCAGTTCTCCCAGACCTACTATCTCAGTGGACAATATTACACCCTCGAGCTGTGAACCTCCATTTAACAGCATGAATTTTGAGAGGTCATTACTGAAGGGGAGGGGGTTTTCAGAATGTTTAATAAATACACTACTAAAGAGTAGAAAACCAGTCACAACAAGATCTTATGGGAGAACATGGAAAAAAATTCTATCCACCTCAGGGGTGAAAGTTCAGGATGGGGTCCAGGTCACCAAAATCCTTGAATTCATGCAGAGGGGTCTTGAGCAAGGCTTAGCGGTAAATACGTTAAAGGTGCAGGTGGCAGCCCTAGGGGCCCTATATAACCAGGATGTCGCAGGTAACCCCTGGGTAGCACGATTCATAAAAGCTGCAACTAGATCTACACCGATAGCTAGCCCCAAGCTGCTGTCATGGGATCTTAATATAGTATTATAGGCATTAACAGGGACCCCATTTGAACCCATTGAGTCAACTCCCTTGAAAATACTATCTCAAAAAACGGCCCTACTGGTAGCACTAACATCAGCTCGTAGGGTAGGCGATGTTCAGGCCTTATCTGCAATTCCTCCATTCACAAAGATTTTAAAAGACAGGGTCATCCTTAAACCTGATCCGGCCTACCTGCCTAAAGTAGTGTCTCATTTTCATAGATCCCAAGAGGTAGTCCTTCCCTCTTTCTGCCCAAACCCTAGGAACAGGGGAGAAGAGATATTTCACACCCTTGATGTAAAGAGGTGCCTAGTTCAGTACTTAGAGGCCACCAAGGGGTGTAGGAAGGAAGGTTCTCTCTTTGTGTGTTTCCAGGGGCCCAGGATGGGACTCAAGCATCCAAGAGTACCCTGGTAAGGTGGATAAAGGATGCGAATACCCTGGCCTATTCTTCCAGTGGGAATACCATCCCGGAAGGATTGAGAGCCCATTCCAATAGAGCTATGGCGACCACATGGGCTGAGAGATCTGAGGTATCAATAGAACAGATCTGTAAGGCGGCCACCTGGTCATCACCTTCAACCTATTTTAGGCACTATCGTCTAGACCTAGCCTCTGCGTCTAACTTGACCTTCGGGAGAAGGGTCCTCCAGGCTGTGGTCCCTCCCTAAAGCTACCAATCTCTGTAATTCTCTCCGTGGTGCTGTCATGAGTGAGAGAGAAAATTGTGGTTACTTACAGTTAATGGTATTTCTCGGAGCCCATGACAGCACCCGCTTATTCCCCCCTATCACGTGTGGGGTGATCACGTATTTTACTGTTCGCAGAGTGTTTTTATTTAGGCACGGTGTTATTTGATACTAAGCAGTATTATAATATTATGTATATACTGTATTTCTCTTGTTTAACTAACCATGAGACCCTCTGTAACCAACTGAGGGTGGAAGAGAGGTGCCGCCCTTTTATCTGTAGGTTCCTGCCCTTGAAGGGCGGATCCCCTCTCTCCGTGGTGGTGTCATGGGCTCCGAGAAATACGGTTAATGGTAAGTAACTACTATTTTTTTTCCACAAAAATTATATTTTTGCACCCATTTTTTTAT
Source organism: Oophaga pumilio (assembly GCA_009801035.1). Classification (NCBI taxonomy): domain Eukaryota; kingdom Metazoa; phylum Chordata; class Amphibia; order Anura; family Dendrobatidae; genus Oophaga; species Oophaga pumilio. The sequence goes on from VIAB01006594.1 coordinate 76,864, forward strand.
TTTCCCAAGGGTAACAGAAGAAATTGGACCCCAAGAGTTATTGTTCAATTTGTCCTGAGTAAGCTGATACCCCAAATGTGGGGGTAAACCACTGTTTGGGCGCATGGCAGAGCTCGGAATGGAAGGAGCACCGTTTGACTTTTTCAATGCTGGAATTGAGAGCAGATGCCATGTCACGTTTGGAGAGCCCCTGATGTGCCTAAACAGTGGCAACCCCCCAATTCTAACTCAAACCCTAACCCAACACACCACTAACCCTAATCCCAACCCTAACCATAACCCTAACCACAGCTTGAATGTGCCATTTCAGCAGAAAACCCCAAAAGTGACTATATTTTAGAAACTTTCATTAGAAAATATTTCTAAACTGCACCTATAAATATATTAATCTATGGTTGCAGTGACTATTTTGGCCCCACAGGTGTTTTTACTTTGTAACATCCAACCCCGTGCTTTTTTTCTAGAGAATTACAAACATCCAGTTTAGTGCATGGCATCCAACTTGTGCTTCTGAGGACAGGCACTCTGGTAATTGTTAATTTGGTTCTCCCCGCTACAGTAATGCCAAACATGTGGTCGTTTACTGTTGTTTAGGTACACTTTGAGGGTCAGAATAAGGGGGGCTAATTGGATTTTATTTGAGGGTGTGGAAACTATGTCGCTTTTTAATTGCCTTTGTTGACCAGTATTGTGGGAAAACCCTAGATTTCCAATGACAGAAGACAGACTTGTTTTGTTTGGGATAAGTAAAGGTTTTTATTGATAAGATTTTGGCTTTTATAACACTTTTTGATTGCTTTCATTAGGCTAGGATCACTTTCCTTTGATCCATGCTGAGCACTTACATCAAGGTTTCCATGTGAATCCCACAAAAATGCAATTCAGATGATACTCCAGATGGAACAGTTTGGCATCAGTTTTTGAAGCATCTGTCTTTTTTAAGCGTGGTCATACACACTTGTGTGCTAAAAAAATCCCTAAAATGATGGGACACTGCCAGAACAGAGACTAAATGGAGTCCAAAGTGACACCATCTGCCTCTTATTAAGTGGTTCCATCAGGGATTTTGTCTGAATCGTGGTTTTTGGGGTAAGGTTTTTCTTTGTGGAGAGTGACATACCAGCTCTGGCATGTCGAGGTAAGGATGCTTATTCGCCGTGCAATGCTCCTCTGGGAAATTTAATATGCAAATTGCCTCTTCAAAAGAAGAGGACTTGAACTTTATAGCGCCACCTATTGGAAGTAGCGATCCTACAAGTCACAATCAACCCTTTAACGAGTCTTGTAATAAAACTTAGGATAAAAGCCAAATCAGTATCTCCATTTGCAGACACGGTGTTTCGGACTATTGGTCCTCGTCAGTGCAAAGTAGGAGAACTGATTTGGCTGGATGAGAGGCTCTGGACTAGGGTCTAAGGGGTAAGGTTTCTCCTTGTGGAGAGTGACATATTTCCAATAGGTGGCGCTATAGAGTTCAAGTCCTCTTTTTTTGAAGAGGCAATTTGCATATCGTGGTTTTTGGGAACTTATATGATTAACATTGTCATTTAAGGGGTTAATCGGCCCCAGCAAGGATATCTGTTGTCGTTAATGGGTTAAGTGAATTAAACAGAATAATGGTACGTTAGTCACTTCCATCTTTTCTTTATGAGTACGATATTAAACAATTTTACAATTATCTATGAATGCGCATTACGTAAGTGAACTCAATTAATATGTGAAGCTTCCATTTCCGTTTGAATCAATGTGTAATTTAATTTATTGTATTCATTTTTTTCCTTTTTGTCATTATGTTACATTGTTTAATTTCAGTCAATTATTTTCTTGAAATATCATCCAGCCTAAGGGATTAATTATAATAAAAACAAAGTATGTTTTATGCTTTTTCACAGTGTTCACAAATTCATGATTTTCTAAGTTATTTTAGTTTTTCAATACTTAACCTACAACATGATTCTTAACTCTTTCTGGACGAAGGCTATTTCCCATGCTAATAACTGTTTTTGCCTTTATGACTAGAGATGAGCGGAAACCTGGATGTCCAGGTCTGGCAGGTTTGGCTGAACAGTTAAAAAAAAAGTTTGGGTACCAGAACAGAACCTGGACCCAAAACTGGACCCCAAATAGGGGGCCTGAACATCCAGTGTTTGCTATGCTGTCATGTGCATGACAGTGCGGCAAACACTGCTTCTGATCCAAGATAAAATCAATACCTTCAGTCAGAGAGCCGCGATTCCTACACTGTCAAAGCAACAGCATGAGCCCTAACTATGATCGGTGGTATAAAGTATACCTCCGGTCACTGCCATCTGCTGATGGTACCACTGCTTCTACCAGCCGACGCCTGCTGCCACTATTAAAAGCAAGTGCAGGAGCGGTTGATGGGAGCATTCATCAGCTGGCGAATGCGCTCTAAATAAATAATTTTTAAAAAACGGCATAGGTTCTCCTGTATTTTGATAATCAGTAAGGCAAAACAGACAGCTGAGGGCTGCAACCAGCAAGGCTGGTTATTAAGAACAGAGGTGTCCCCACGCTGTTTCTAAATTAATTAAATCATTTAAAAAAATGGTGTGGGGTCCTCCCCATTTTTGACAACCAGCCTTGCTAAAGAAGACTGAAGGGGGCTGGTATGCTCAGGTATTCTCAGGCTGGTAAGGGGACATGGATAAAGGACCCCCAGCCTCAAAATAGCAGCCCACAGCCACCCAGAAAATTCAAATCTGTTAGATACATAAATTCTGGCACTTTGCCCTGCTCTTCCCACTTGCCCTGTAGTGGTGGCAAGTGGTGTTCATATTTGTGGGGTTGATGTCACCTTTGTATTGTCTGGTGACATCAAGCCCACGGGTTAACAATACAGATGCGTCTATAAGACAAAAGTCCATTACTACTCCTATAGTTATATTGTAAATAAAGACACAGCAAGAATAAAGTCTTTTATTTGAAATAAAAACAAAACACATTTTTCCTTTTTTATTGAAAAATTGAAAACACAGTTATATTCACTGAACACGCATTCCATAGAATCCCTTGTCTCCTGTAATAAAACAAGCAAAAAAATACAACAATGTCCCTCAACTGTCTGATGTTCTGTACCACTCCATAATCCGTGTCTGAGGATTACTAGCAATCATCCAGGCTGAGAATCACTGATGAATGAGCTGCTGCGAGCTCAGCCTATGTGACTAGCGATGACATTATTGAAGTTACTGCAGGTAAATAATTGAAAAAACAGCGTGGGGATCCCTCTACTTTTGAAAACCAGCCTTGCTAACACTGACTACTTAGGGTTTGCCTGGCTGGTTATCCTAAATACGGGAGAACCCACGCTATTTTTTTTTTACTTTTTATTTAGAGCGCAGTCACAGTCTGAGTACGCCCATCAGCTGGCGCCTGCTCTCATTGTTATTAGCGGCAGCAGGTGTAGGGAGCAGCAGTTCCATCATCCGATGCCAGTGACCGGAGACAGCATGGGGATCCCTCTACTTTTGATAACCAGCCTTGCTAACACTGACTACTTAGGGTTTGCCTGGCTGGTTACCAGAAATAAGGGGGAACCCATGCTATTTTTTTTAAAACTTTTTATTTAGAGCGCAGGCACTGGCTGAGTACTCCCATCAGCTGGCGCCTGCTCTCATTGTTATTAGCGGCAGCAGGCGTAGGGAGCAGTAGTCCCATCATCTGATGCCAGTGACCGGAGGGCTGCGGGCTCACACTGTCATTTGACAACGTGAGAACCATGGCTATCTGACCAGCGATAGTGATTTTTCTGCCAATCAGAAGCAGTGTTTGGGAGGCCGAACCCGAACAGTAACACAGGCTTCTTGGTGAAGGCCGTGTTTGGTGTCCATGCCCAAACAGTAGGTGTTCAGTACAGATGCTGAACTTTATTGTTTGGGTTCGCCAATCTCTGTTTATGACATATAATTTCTTTCTATTTTATTTAACATTCCAGGAGAAATACTTATTTATATTTTTCCATCAAAGCAGCCATATAAGAAATTTTTTAGGAGTGATGAATTGTATTTGTAACAGCCATTATTTTGGGGTACATATAATGTATTAGCAAATTTTTATTAATGCTGTATGAATCAGTATATAAAGCAATACAGAAATTTTGTCAGTTTTTTCTATAATACACAAATAATTTTATTTTACAGTTCTCCATCATCAGAGATGTCTGAGGATATATTTTTTTACAAACTGCAGCCTATATCAGCAGCATCTTGTCATACAGTGCATGCAGTATTTTGATTTTGAATATTTTGTTTACTTTTATTACACTCTTTGGTAGGCAAAATGAACAACAAACAGCAATGCAATATTTCCTTTATTTCAACAAGCGTTATTTACCAGTGGATATTATTGACATGTGACCATTGTTCTGTGGGTTAATAACAATAATAACAATATTAATAGCGACAAAAATCCTCTTCTGGATCTATAATCTCCATGGGCACTTCTTGTGTGACAACGCCTCAGCAATGCACATGATGGTGTTGTGAGATCATAATGTGTGTCTATGAGGAATGCTATTGAATACTAAAAATAAAGAAGAGGACAGTCATCATCAAGCCAGAAGAAATGAAGATACTGGAGCCACATAGAGAAATCGGATAACTAGTGTAATGATTATAGGTGATAACTCAGGAGACTCTTTGCGTGGAACAAGACAACTACAGGACACAGTTTTATAAGCGGTAAAGTCTATATTATCACATGGTGATTCAAACAGGTGCAGAGCAAAGCTCAAGTCCACAACACTTGTTGCAGATATTAAATGCAGTTTAACAGTCTATAGGAAACTTCAGAGGAAAATGCAATCAAGCAGAGAGTCTATGAAGCACAAATATACTTGAGGATACTTGACACGAATAAGTCTTTGCTTAGTCCAAGCATAGGTAAGAATTGCTTATAAGGCAGTTCAAATAATGTCTTAGCTCAACCAGGGAGTCCTGGGTAATAGTCTCAGGTTTAAGCAGAGCAGAGCTGCAACAGCTTACATGTCCAGCTAATGCAGAAGGAAGTAAATACCAGCAGCCAGATGAATGAGGATTACTGGAAACTGGTGTATGCAGAAGGAACTCAGAGCAGAGTAGAAGGATCACCAACAGGTTCACAGGAGCAGGTACAATGCCAGGTAGCCACCAGAGGTCAGAAGCTGGATGCAAGGCAGAATACTCTAGCACAGACTAAAGGCTGGAGTGGAGTTATATAGCAGGAAGACACAGTGCACATGAGACCAAAGACGCCATCTCGGAAAAGGGCAGTAATGCACAAAAGGTAATCAAAAATGTTCAGAGTCCTGACAACTAGGCAGTGAGACTAGGAAGCGGGGAGGAGAATATATATTTTTAATTTATTTCTAGCTAACAGACAGCAAGAACTTTACTGCATCGACGTAAAGCAAAAAGCTAAAATTAATTGGATTTAAGTAATTTTTTTTAAAAATTTCTGTCGACTTTGATTTGACTGGAATCAATTCTCTCATCTCTACTTGACAAGCATTTATTAGCCTAAAATGAAACATGTTCATGCATTCAGAACCCATGTTCTGCATATTATCAGTAAACAATATATGGCATCATAGATGAAAGAATTTCCATTATCATAATTTACAGAAAGGCAACAATAAAATGTAAATTATCATACTTCATTTACTCATCCATGCGTGGCAGATTTTTTATGAATGTCAATATACGTTGATTATATTACAGTAATTTTAGATACTTCCCTTTAAAAGGTATATTTATTTCATTTCAAAATTTGTAATTTTATTTAATTATTCTTTTGAACCTACACATCAAGCTAAGTTCCATGACAAAAATTTGGGAACTTAACAACTGCAAAAACCATGTGTAGAATTTTATTCCCTTAAGGTTCAATGTATGAATTAATGAATTGACTTACATAAGACCCGGGAAAAGTTATACAATTGCAAGTTTAAGGACAAAGAAAAGCTAAGAGGAGGCACGGACTGATGTGGAGAACAGTACATGATTACAGAAAAAAGAAAAAACCTTTGTCAAGGAGAAGAATCCTCAAGACACCCATTAATTTAATTCAGTGAAAAAGAATACAGCTTAATTGTAAAAAGAGGAAGGGTTTGAAACATAGCTATTTAGTCAGGAGTAGCTTGTAAAACTATGGAAGTGAAACCATACAAAATATCAAAGACGGGCTGATTAAACAAGGGATTTAGCTATCTTTTAATAATATAAAAGCAGAGAAGAATAAATACATTGATAGATTCTGTTTGTACTTTTCTTTAAATTGTTTTAATGTTAAACTTCACTTTTTTTCACATTGGATATAACTAAATGAGCTGTAGCTTCCTGGAAATTATTGATAAGGTGGTGGTTCATCTGTAATTATTTGTGTCTAATTAGTATGTTCCGTACATTTTACTACTGTATATTGCATATATTGCTTAGGAGTTGTCCAGAACTGGGAAATTTATAACTTATCCTATGGTAAACAGTAGCGTCATATAAAACTCTTATTTCCCAATGCAATATTAGTGTATCATACAAAACCATCTATACTACGTTATGCAAGTAAATATGACATTATGTGGTTTTAAATTAGAAAAAAAAACTACAAATGGAAGTAGCTGAAAGTGCAATTAGAGAATTGTCAGCATGGAGATGTGAGGCAAGTCTCATATGACTACACTTGCAGAGTTCTGATCTGCTGTATGGACCTTTATTATGGTCAAAACTATGGTCCTCCGTTTTTCTTCCCTATGATGCTGGCTTTTTATGATTGGACAGGGTCATAGTGGTATGAAAGTACATGCCCACAGAGCTAAAATAAATTAAATGCCCAGTTGAATGTTAAGAAATTTAAAACATTAGTCGCCAATAGAAATGAATAGATCAGTTTCTATCTCTAAGGCTGGGATCACACATGCGAGAAAAACATCCGACGCT
>VIAB01006595.1:48783-60175 GCA_009801035.1 Oophaga pumilio
TCTGCAGGGGGTTGAATACTACTTGTAGGCACTGTATAGTCAAGGTATCTGAGAAATGAAGAGACAACCAGGGTCCTACTTATCTGAAGCCCCCTGTGTGTATAGCATTGATAGAGCGCTGTAAACCCTTCACTGCTTGGTTTTCTGGACTCTCCTTTCAACAAGCAGCGCTCTTCAAACTCAGGTTGACAGCTGAAGGTAACTGAACAGAATACCAAATGCCACATTTTGCTTTTAGAGCTCTCCCCTGGGGTGAATAAGAGTCAATCGGTACAAGATGGAAAATGACATATGATTGATATTAACACCAATGCTCTTCAAAATGCCTTATCGTCCGGTGGAGTTTTAATTGACTAAACGATACTAAGAGCATAGAATTGCAAAATTATGCAAAAAAAACAAATTTATTGCAAGATGAGTGCATATCTGTATCTAAAACCAAGATAACATTCATATTCTATATATTTTTTATTGACCACAAAATTATTTCTCTTTCCACAAATGGACGATATTCCTAGAAAGGAAGACATTCATAGGCACATCTCTACCAGCAGATGGCGCTGCAATCATACTGTTCACAGCACGCTCAGGCTGCTGTTAGTAATGACGTTCTTGATAAGAAGTGTCAATAATTAATAACATTATTAAGGCACTTAACCTTCCTATAATGGTCCGTTACTCTGGTGTGAGCGAAGGGGAAAATGAAATGCCTACCATGTTAACAAAAATGCTTCCAAATTAAGCCATTAGGCATGCTGGAAACAATGTATCTCGTAATTCTTATGTCTGGGATGCTTTAAAAGTTTTTAGCAGGCAGTAAAGCAATTTTGAATTCTATGGCTCATGGTTGCTTCAGTGACTGGAGGGAATCAAGAATGTTCTACATCAATTTATTTTTATACAGGATATTTTATTGGATTAATTCTCCATTTATAAAGGCAATATGCTTTCAAGCTGGCTGGATATGTAAACACTTCAACCCTATATAAATCTACAATGCCTAGGGGTAACGTCATAAATAATTACACATCTTATCCATAATTCATATTATTCAAATGTATTTCTTTACATCTCTCCCTATTTCTAGGAAAATTCCAAGCAGCGTTGTCTATCAGTGCATATAGCAGTACAATTCTTTTATAACTACGCTTATAACGACATATAAAGAACAAAGCAATTCGCTAATTAATCGCCTTTAAGTGGCATTTCTTGACCTTGTAATATGAACTGAGCTATGACTAAAATACTTCATATTCAGGCTCAGCATCGGAAACGGTGGTGTGAAGGAAGCCAGCAAGTCGTGGTTACAATTTTTAACAGAAAAGGAAATGGGAAGAATGATTTCACTTCTGATATGTATATACAGTATAATGAAACCCCTAATATAATGGTAGGTCTGCAAGCAGCAAGTCCTAAAACGTCCCTACAGAGAATACCAACTGTAAAAGCTTCAGTGGTGGAACTCCTCTCCTAAAGAATTTGTGTACAGAGATTTACAGTACATTCCACAAAACGGGTCATTGGATACTAATCTGGACTATATATCTGGTTTATATAAATGTACTCGTCCATAATTTCTATTTAATTGCTGAACTTTAAGAGAAGTTGAAGAGTTGAACTGAGGTGCTAAGGTTAGACGTACGGTGCAGTCGAATGGACATTTTTATTTTTTACAAGCCCTTTTTGTATTGTGCAGTTTTTGTATGTCTTACCAACCTATTGTTCAGGAAGAGTCCGGCTGGAAAGCTCATTGGTCCCGATTTCTAGGGTGAGTGCACTGCCCTCAAGACCAACCTCTCAACACAATAAAGTCTACATCATCATTCAGCCAAAGGGCCAGCAGTATGGGCTAATGTGACATCTGGGTCAAGACCTTTGCCATAAAACCTGGGGTTGACCAAAGTGTGCATGGAGCAATTCATGCGCAAAGCAACTGATTTAAGGGGATGGGTGGGAAAACAAACTCTGCTGGCTCCAAAATATAAACTGATAAATTGGGTGTAAAAAAAAATAAAAAATGTAGCAGGGGTAAGTCTAAAATTAGATCACACATACGGATGAGTAAGAGGAATTTTGCTAATTATTCCTTATATTTCTGTTGGCAAAGAAAAGCCTAAGCCTTTAACATAGCATTAGATTTTTTACTGAGACATGCAAAATGTTTTGGGATTTAATTGGATAATGCAGTAATTAAACTAATGTTTCACAAAAGCCTCAACTCTGTTTTTGGTCAATGGTAATGCTAGTGTATGGTATCAGTAATCATTAAAACATCGCCACACTTGTGTGCGCACTGCAACATCACATTGCCCCAAAGGGCCCATTAACCGCATTTTCTGTCCTTTAAGTAAACTACTTTCTAAGTGTTCTATCAACTAACATGGAGGAAGAGAGAAATGTGCAGCACTTAAGTATATATATGACCATGTCATAAGCAAGTGGAAATTATCACACCTTTGTAGCAGGCATGTACCCTCTCCAATGCTAAGAGGGAATCTCATCAGAACAGATCAATGTACTCATTCTCAGGTTTACGCTTGCAATGAAGAACTGTGTCTAGTGGTTGATCTAATATATTATGCAAGCCTGGGGTAAAGTAAGGTACAAATACAAAGAAACCGGACAAGTTATTTTTCTGATTTAGTGCCATAATCCAACTCCCTATTTACCATCAATCCAAACAGCATAATACTTAAAGAGGTCAAACTGAGGATAAAAATGTACCGTATATTAGTAGGCACATTTACCTTATATACCAGGCTATCAAAAGACAAATTTGCCACTGTAAGCACTTCCACCTCCATGTATTAACTTGATAATGTCTAAAGCGCTGCACAGTATGATGGCGCTATATAAACAAAGCATAGTAAATAAACTTGAAAACGGTTAGTGTATAAATGCTATAAAAGCTGTGACTTTTGTTGCATATATTAACACTGATGTATACATCCAAAGCTCCTGCTTTGCTATGCTTTACAAGCTGCACAAAGTGAAAGGCCCATAGTGGGACAAAGTAAAGAAAAAGGGAAAAAAATATGGTAAACTCTAAAAAACAAAAACAAATAATAAAAAATATATGCTGTACCCATAAATATTCTTATGGAAAAAAACATATGTAGTATGGTCGCATTCGGAGTGACTATCTATGAACTCTCCCACTACCCCTTTAGTAAAAACAGATGCTTTTTCATACCGCCAAACAAAAAATGGAATAAAATGTGATCAAAAAGACAAATCTAAATAAATATGTTTATCTCTGAAAACGCAATCTTGTCCCGCAAAAAAAAAAAAAAAAGCCACCATACAGCTCCACCAGCGGAAAAATAAAAAAGTTATAGCTCTCAGAATAAAGTGATGCAAAAACAATTATTTCTATAAAGTAGTTTTTATTGCATAAAAGCACCAAAACATAAAGAAAATTACATAAATTTAGTATTGTTGTAATCGTACTGACTCGAAGAATAAAGCTGCCTTACCAATTTTACCACACGCAGAATGACATTAAAAAAAAAAACAAAAAAACAATTCCTGAATTGCTGTTTTTTGTAAATTCTGCCTCCCAAAAATCAGAGTCGAAAGCGATCAAAATCGAACAAAAAATGTCATGAGGCCGAAAATGTTACTAATAAAAATGTAAACTCATCCCGTAAAAACAAGCTGTCACATGACTATGCTGGTCGAAATATGGAAAAATTATAGCTATCTAAATATGACAATGCGCAAAAAAGTGTGTGTGACAGCAGGCAAACATAAAACCTGATATAAGTCTGGTATCGCTGTAATCGCACGGTCCCAAAGAATAAAGTAGTCTACTCACTTATACCGCACAAGGAACAAAGTAAAAAATAAATAAAACCAAATCTTCACCGACTATTGATTTTTTCATTCTGCATCCTAAAGATTGCAGTAAGACTCGGCACACATTTATCCTTTGCCCTACACTGAGTGCGTGCAGCGGTGTTCTAGTGTGAATATCTGAAATACGTGATTCAGATGGAACCCCCCGGTGGTAGATTCCTTATAGTGAGGCAGATGGAGGCACTGTAGACGCCATCTAGCTGCCTATGATAAGTCAGTGTCCATCTTTTTAGGTGTGCATAAAAGTAAGGCTACAGTTTTGTGCACTTCTTACAAAAACGACACTGCCAAACACAGGCCAGACGGAGTCCAGAGTAACTCTGCTGCCTCATAGTGAATGCATCCTTCAAAAGGTTTCATCTGAATTAGTCTCTCAAGATATTTAGATGGAAACCCTGATGTAAGTGCTCAGTGTAAAGCGCCGGATAAATGTGAACCCAAATGTTATATGCAAAATGTTCCCAATATAAGCTTCAACAAAAAGCAAGTTCCCACTCAGGTCTGTCATCTGTTAACAGAAATATAAGGGGCTTCCACGTTACTGGTAGTACAAAGGCTCTGGAAAAGCAAAATGGCACCTCATCCCCCAAATCAAATTCAGCAAATTCTGCACTCCCTATTCCAAATTCCCCCTCCCTACTGAGCCCCAGTATGCCTAAATCACATTAAGCATCCACATATTTGGCATTTCTAAAGCAATGAGAGTCCGCCTAATTAACAGGTGCATGAGTTGGGCACAATGTATAAGCACTACAAAGCACTGGTCACTACAACGGCATTTTCCAATTTTCATTCAGTAACATCCACTACTGCTTGTTTCTGGAAAACCGCCATGGAGTCAAAATAGTCACTACACCTGTAGTTAAATTCCCAAAGGGGTATAATTTCCAAAATGTGGTCACTTGAGGGGGGGATCCTGCTCTTCTAGCATTTAGGAGCCCTGTATATACGCCATACTATTCTAGGAATATATGGCTCCAGGAGGCAAATAGCATTCTGTACCTCCCGAGTCTCGCTGTGTGGCTAAGCAGTACTGTACAGCCACATATGGGGTATTTCTAGATTCAGCAGAAATTTTGGCACAAATTTTGGTGCCATTTTTACCCATTTCCAAGTGCGAAAATATAAAATCTGGGGCTAAAACAAAATTTTGGTGGTAAAATGTATTTTCTTTTTCTTCACTGCCCAATGGTATAAAATTCTGTGACCCACCTGTAGATGAATTCATTGAGACGTGTAGTTTGTAAAATGGAGTATTTTATGAGGTGTTCTGCTGTTCTGGCACCTCAGGGGCTCTGACAATGTGACATGGCACAATCAAACTAGTCCAAGGCAAAACCTGAACTCTATATGGCACATCTTCCCTTCTGAGCTTTGCACTGTGCCTCAAAAGCAATAGTTTTCGACTACATATGGGGTATCAGTATACTCAGGAGAAATTGCACAACAAATTTTGGGTCCCATTTTCTCCTATCCTTGTGAAAATTAAAACATTTGGGACTAAAACAATATTTTTGTGGGAAAAATATTTTTATTCATTTTCACTAATCAACATTGTAAAATTCAATGAAGCACCTGTGAGTTCAAGGTGCTCACCACACATCTCAGTAAATGCATTGAGGGGTATAGTTTTCAAAATGGGGTCACTTGTGGGGGATTTCCACTGTTTAGGCACATCAGGGCTCTACAAATGCGGCATGACGACCGAAGGGCATACTTTCAAAGTCTGTGTTCCAAAACGTCACTCCTTCCTTTCTGAGCCCTGGTGTGCGCCCAAACAGTAGTTTCCCTCACATATGGGGCATTTGCGTACTCAGGAGAAATTGCACAACAAATTTTGGGGTCCATTTTTTCCTTTTACCCTTGTGAAAATAAAAAAAAATTTGGGTCTAAAAATCATATTTGTGGAAAAATGTGAGTTTTTTTTTATTCTCATGACTCAACGTTATAAACATGATGTACTAGGCAAAATAGTGTAAATATATGAGAAACCTGTGCTAGCCATCAGTTAAAGTAGCAGTTCTATACCAAGGGTATAGTATACACAAACAGTCCCCTAGTGAAGTCCGTCTGATAATAACTAGGAAATTAGAAAAACTAAATTGCTGATTAAACAAATAGTGCCAAAGCCAAAGATGATATATAAAAAAGATCATTTAGGTGTACAATAATAATTGCAAACAGAGTCATAGATCCACCAATTCAAAGTGGTTAAAGAAAAAAACATGGATTGCAGTACACTTACTCTAGTGAAGAAGTGCTGTGGCTGCAGGAACTGAGCTAGCATGTAGCGTTCGTCTGGCACATGAGGTGATGGCTGGATTCACTGAAGGGGGATAGTAGAAGCTGTGACGTGGCACCAAGTGGGCGTCCCCCCCTAGTTGGTGTGGCGGTGCCCTTGATGCTGCTACATGCTGGAGTAGGTAAGCAGCGGCGGCGTGCTTCGGCCGAGAGACTCCGTTTTGAGGCAGCGGGGAAGAGGGGGCAGGCTTAGGGTGACGTCACTGAGACTGGGGAAAGGAGGGGAGCGCGAATGGGCCAAAAATAGTGCCAATGCGTTTCCAAGTTACTCGGACCTTCTTCGCCAGGGCTATCAGCCCCTGTTGCGCCCAACCCTTTATATAACATGACCAGCACCTCCCCCCACCTAACGCCACCATAAAAAGTGCATTGTTAAAAGGTGGAGATTAAAAGTGCCTCATACTGATAAAGGGATGTGGGAATATGCATATTCAAGCTTAAAGCATATAGATAATCAGAATGGTAATAAAAAGAGGAAACCATGGTAATGAGAAAACAGATGCAATAATTAAAATGTAATATTTTATTTAATTAAAATTGAGAAATAACTATATAGCATGGTGAGACTTGCCCAGAATATTGGAGGCATACATAAAAAAATGTGTTAAACTAAAAAACAAAAGGTCATCACATTAAAAAAAATTAAATATGTTAAAAGTTATAAAAATAGATAAATAAATATATGGGGTTGACTTTTATTAAACACTTGGACTAAAAATACAGTAGATTAATAAGAATATATGGATAGAAGTGATTTTCACCCATCATGAGAAGGCATAAAGTTCAATCTCATGATTGAGGCCCCCAGTGGCTAGACTATCCAAGGTGAAAATCCACTGGGATTCCACCTGGGACATACGTTTGAGACAGTCACCGCCCCTTTTGGTTTTACGTACTACCTGGATGCCACAGAAAACTATTCCTCTTGTTGATTTATCATGATAATCTTTAGTGTCTGGAAAGAGGATGGTCATTAAAACCTTTTTCAATATTGTTAAAATGTTCTTTTACTCAGTCCATTAATTTGCTTTTGGTGCGGCCGACAAATTTTATTGCACGGACACCTGATGAGATAAATACCAGCAGCTGCTATTTTGTTCCATCCTGCTTTACTTCATATGCCTTTTTCCCTCCTCTGTTGCACCTAGGAGCGCCAGTGTTCACCATATCCATATCATGATGTACTAGGCACTGTGAGGCACCTTGGGGGTCAAGGTGCTCACTACATATCTAAATACATTCCATGAGGGGTCTAGTTTCCAAAATGGTGTCACTTGTGGGGGCTTTCCACTGTTTAGGCACATCAGGGGCTCTCTAAACGTGACAAGGCATCCGCTAACGAGTTCCAGCAAATTTTACATTCAAAAAGAGAAATGGCGTTCCTTCCCTACTCCCAAACAGTTGTTTTTCCCCCACACATCGGTTATTGACGTGCTCAGGAAAAAACACACAACAAATTTTGGGGTTCATTTTCTCCTGCTACCTTTTTGAAAATAAAAAAAATGTAAATGTTAATTTTTTTTCCTTCCACAATACATTGTTTTTTGGCAACTGGAGGGATGCAGTTTTTAAAATGGTGTCCCTTTTGGGAATTTTCTGCCATATAGGCCACTCACAGTCAGTTCAAATGTGAGGTGGTCCCTAACAAAATGGTTTTGTAAAATTTGTTGGAAAAATGAGAAATTTCCCTGAGGAGCATTGCACGGCGAATAAGCCTCCTTACCTCGACACGCCAGAGCTGGTATGTCACTCTCCACAAGGAGAGACCTTACCCCTTAGACCCTGGTCAATTTTTAACACTTATAACTTCCTAATAATAAAAAAAAAAGATTAAAAAATTGTGCTGATGTAAAGTAAAAATGTGGGAAATGTTATTTATTAACTATTTTGTTGACATAACTCCATTTTTACCACCATCATGAAGTACAATATGTCACGAAAAAAAAAATCTCAGGATCAGTTGAAGCGTTCCAGAGTTATCACCTCAAAGTGACACTGGCCATAATTGTAAAACTGGCCTGGTCATGAAGGTGAAAACAGGCTCGGGGTGAAAGGTTTAAGCTGCTTACAAAAAGTAGGTTTTGCTTAGTTTTTGCTGCGTTTTTGTCAGGGTACATTTGTCTCTTGTGTATGCTAATAAAGTTTAGTTCAGAAAAAAATAATCTGATTCAACTTCTTCAGGTTTTGACACCAAAAACGCAGCAAAACCTGATACCGGCGTTTTTTGCAGTGGTTTTGCACTACCCAATGCTTTTAATGGATGAAAAACGATGAAAAAACGTTGAAAGAAGTCAGAAAAAAAAACAAACAAAGGTATGTGCGTTAGATTTCTGAAATCTCTGGTACTGTGAAATGCAGCTGAAAATCTGCATACAAAAATGCATTAAAAAATGTTGCAAAAATGCAACGTGTAAATATAACCTAAGGCTCCAATGCTTCTTGGGTTCCTGTTGGTTTGTACTTAACAGTGATTGGCAGCAACAGTTACAAGTCCATGTCTGGACCTCATCACTGGTTCAGGAAGGAGAAACCAGAAAGGAAATGGAAAGCACCAGAAACAAAGCAGCAGGCGACTGATCAGGAAGGTATGATACATTTTGACAGGATAACTTGTTTAAACATTTACATGTAAAAACCTAGAAAGTTACACCAAACACTATATAAAGCTTTAAAAATACATGCGATTGCCTATGGATACAATCCTTCCAGCCAACTGATTTTATGGGTCAAGATTACAATATACTATTTTTTTTATTTGCCATGTTGTATTCTCTATGCACAATTATTTAGAGTCCTCTTTAAATTTTGAAAAAAAATTCTTGTAAAATGTGTAAATTAGAACAGAGATTAATAATGTATATTTTTATTACTGCATTCAATGTTGAGTCCATACTTGCCCCATTTTAAAAAATGATCATAAGAAACAATTGTTCATCCTATGAACAAGGCATTCTTTTTCAAATTTCCAAGTGTGCAAGTTCCTGAAACAACTGCTGTCCTTGCAACCGGAAACCAACAAGTTATCACAAAATTATAAATGATAAAGTAATATAATTATTGGATACGCAGGTAGATATCTCTCAACAGGTTGTTTCACCCCAGCCCAGTGATCAGCTGATCATCTGGTTAGCAAGGGGTTATCTTTGACCTCTTTGATGAGGGAATGTGCTGGAGTCAAAGACACGTTTTAATGGTGGGGGCCGCCTGAGACGGCACGTCCCGTACCGGCTTTGCTCATGTTGGCATAACTGCCGTTAAAACACCCAAAGTTTCAACATTTTTGAGCATCCTAGTGTTTTTGCAACTTTTGAAAGCATTTTTTGTCAGTTTCTGGCATAAAAGCTTTGATGAATCTGGATGTTGTTCTGCAATACATGGTTGAAATTCTGTTTGTAGGAAATCAGTAGAAAAGTCTGCACAACGATGTAATTAGCAGAGCATTACTTTACCATTGCTGAAATTCTAATTTTACCTAGTAAATGTTAAAAAAATAAACGTTAAACTGAATTTTTATCTAAGATACTTCCCATGCATAAAAAAAGGAAAAAGAGAAGAGTGATGTGAAGTTGAGGCCCATAAAGATGATTAAAGGAATAAACACAACTGCCAGTGCCTAGATTTGTCAAAACTTGGAATGAAAGGAATAATGTGGATATTACCCACGCTGCTGAATAAAATTCCAATCCAGATGAGATGAGTGAAAGATGGTGGTTTATTATACGCGTTTCAAAGTACCGTATTCAATTACTTCTTCATCAGGAAATGTATTATTTGATTATCACAACTGCAATTTCTCTCTCTCTTATAAATATTATATATTACAATGGTTTCAAAGAAGAAAAAAAAAAGTACCATGCCCATCAGGCCTTCCTCAGACATTATAGGGATAGCATCAGTAAAACCCAGTGAGGGAAATCTAACGGCCCCGTCTCACATAGAGAGATCGCTAGCGAGATCGCTGCTAAACGTACCAGCGATCAGGCCCCTGCTGTGAATCACTGGTCGTGTCAGAAATGCCTGGACTTTTATTTTTGATCGCTAGTCTCCCGCTGGCCAGCACGCATCGCTGCATGTGGCAGGCAGGAGACCAGCGATCAGCTGGTATCCAAGGTACACTTCGGGTTTCCAGGCGCGGGGCTGTGCCTGGAAACCCGATGTGTACGTTGGATACCAGTGCGCTGCTGCAGGGGAGCTGGTAACCAAGGTACACATCGGGTTTCCAGGCACCGCGCAGTGCCTGGAAACCCGAAGTTTACCTTGGTTACCAGCTGCCTGCATCAGCGGGCTGGTATCCAACGTACACTGCGGGTATCTAGGCGACGTTACCCGCAGTGTCGCTGTCCTGATCGCTGCCTGTTTGGCAGCTCAGCAGGTATCATGTAGCGACACACCAGCGATCCTGATCGTTGTCGGGATCGCTGGTGTGTCGCTTTGTGAGACGGGGCCCTAACGGTTATAATCCCCGATACACATTATATGAGCGTCGACCGAATGATGATTCAGCCAATTATTCGACCAACAGCCATTTTGGCCACCTCTCCCATACAAAGAAAGCTGCCAGACAACAAATCTGCCAACGGCTTATCTCCGGGAGAAGAAATTGGTTAGCAGTCTGAAATTGTCCAATCAACAACTTCCCTTGACAATCAGTTTTCTGGCACCCTCATACACAGAGTGTTAACTGAACCCACCGATTTCAGAGGGTGTGGCTGACATTAGTCTAATGTGCATTGTGGGCTTATGTCAGGATTGCCTTCACATTATTTCTTCTAAGATTATGAATAGCTGGTCGAAAAGCTGCTCCTCCCATTTACAAAAAAAAATAAACGTTAGCTTACTTTAATCACTAGTTTTTATCATCTTCCTTTTTTTGTAAACATTTAAACACTTGTTAAAGGGAACCCGTTACCATAAACAAGAAGTCCAATCTGCAGGACCATGTTATAAAGCAGGGGAGGCTGAGTAGATTGATATGTAGCTTTGTGAGAGAAGATTCAGTATAACCTGTGTTCTAATCATTTAATCCTCGGCTCTTTCTGGGATTTTCGGTCCAGTGGGCAGTCCTATCAGTGACTGACAGCTTTCCTTGTATAACTCTGCATACAGAGATGGGTCAGGAGGTGAAGAGGGGAATGATAAATACAGGAACAAGAGACTTCCTGTTACTACACAGAGCAGAGAAAAGAGGCATTAGCTGGGTAGAAAGGCAAAATGAGCAATTTTAAGTACACAG
>VIAB01006595.1:66841-87795 GCA_009801035.1 Oophaga pumilio
CACAGGGAGGTCATACAGGCACGTGGAGGCCTCACACACTACTGTGCATCATTTTGACTTGTTTTGAGGACATTACATTTCACTTTAATTTTGTGTGTGACTCCAAATCCAGCCCTCCATTGGTTAATAAATTTGATTTCCAATGATGATTTTTGTGTGATTTTGTTGTCAGCACATTAAAGTTTGTACAGAACACAGTTTTCAATGACAATATTTCATTCATTCAGATTTAGGATGTGTTATTTGAGTGTTCCCTTTATTTTTTTTGAGCAGTGTATATTACATACACACACTCCCAAACTTACTAAGTACTGCGTAAAAATAGTTTTAGACAGGTGTGGAAAAATGCTTTAAAGTAATGCTTTCAAAAATAGAAGTGTTAATAGTTTATTTCTGTCAAAATATACAAAGTGAATGAACAAAAGAGAAATCTAATTCACATCAATATTTGGTATGACAGTCATTTGCCTTTAAAACTGCATCAATTCTCATAGGTATACATGCACAAACTGTGTCGGATTATAGTCAGGTGTATGAGTAACCAATTATAATAAACAGTAGAGAATGCTCATCATTTTTACTTATGCCAGAGGTTGAAAAAGTCACTAACTGTAGCAGAATCAGCTGTTTAGGAGGCTTAGGCCGGGGTCACACTTGCGAGAAACTTGCACGAGCCTCGCACCTCAATACTCAGCGCTGCCGCCGACACTCGGACAGGAGCATTCAGCTACATAGAAATACATGTAGCCGCACACTCTGGTCCTGAGAGCCGGAGGCAGTGCCGGGTATTGAGGTGCGAGACTCGTGCGAGTTTCTCGCAAGTGTGACCCCGGCTTTAGGAAAGGTTCAGGTTCACATAACCGATTTCTCCACATCTGAGAAAACCGATCTGATTATTCTGATCAGAGTGGCATCACTTTTTTCTTTAAAAAAAAAAAGTTTCTTCACCTTCTCCATTCTGTCAGTCCATGAAAATCAGACCACACTCAGATGTCATCAAAGTACAGTCTAATTTTTTTCACAGACCCATAGACTTCTATTGCCAATTTTGATCCGAGACTTGGATTAAAATTGCACAGGTTTCCACCACGGATAGCTCTGGTAATAAAACCACAGATAGCACTCGTACGATGAAAATCGGTCGTGTGTACAAGCCCTTAAAATGTGGAGGAGGAGGAGACAGCACTGGGTGATGAATGGAGCTTTAGTGACAGAGGCTTCAGAGCTATAGATCGTTCTCTGCCTTATTTGTACATTAATTCAAACACTGATTTCTCAGTAACGGAGGAACAGACGGATCATGTAAAGGTATTGCTGGACGTGGAAAGAGCTACATGAGCATATAAATAGTTTTGGGGGTAAAATAAATTCCCTATAAGGGCTTATTAATATGACTATTTCTCCTCCCTGTGCAGTCCGTTTTAAACACAAAAGAAAGTCATCACTTAATGGAACAATTCACATTTTTATTTATTTTATACACAGCCATGTCTCTGTTCAGTGCATATCATGCTCTTATCCATTTTTGTGGATCAGAATTGAGCATTCAATTTTTGTAGCTCCATTGAAAACAAATAGCACACGGAAGACAAGTTTTGGCTTGTCTGAATGTGCCCTTAAGGGGCCTTTACACATAGCGAGATCACTAGCGATATCGCTCAAGCGTCACTGATATTGTGACGCAACAGTGTCATCGCTAGCGATCTTGCTACGTGTGAAATGTAGCGGCGGCCGGTCCCCCCCCGCTGGCTATCGCTGATCGTGCTCGAATGCGCTGGTCCATTTTTCCATCATTGGCGTCCCGCTGGCCTGCACTAATCGCTGTGTTTAAGCTTAAAAACGACGAGCAACCTCGTTAGCGACGCATAGCTCAGCGACGCAGGCGTGACAAAGCTATGTTACCGGTCACGCCCCCTCTGCCCCTATTGGTGAGTACAACGCTCCCAATGTGTGAAAATTGGGCGACAACGCTGTAGCGCCTCCTTCCATTCTTTGTTCCTGTGCACTGTGGATGGTATTAACCGGTTTGCCTTCTGCGTTCCCGTGTGAGTCGCTATAGCGTTGATATTTTAACTGAAATCACACTGTGGTTGCTTCAGCGTCCCTGTCTGAATCGCTATTGCGCTGTTATTCGTGGATTCATTTTATTCATCAAAGGACTGCTCTGTCTGCTGAAGCACGCCCACCGAGGTCGGAATCGGTGACAATAAAGTAGTGTGACAAGGACTCAACGACCTACGAGGTCGTTATGCAAATCGCTGATTTGTCTTGCGTCGTTGAGATCGGACTGTTTGAAAGCCAATTAGCGATCATGTAATGACGCACCAGCGATCTTTGCCTGGTCAGATTGTTGTCGTGATCGCTGGTGCGTCGCTATGTGTAAAGGGGCCTTTAGTTAGAGAGGAATCGGTGACTGCGCATATTCACTTTCAGCAACATGGAAATCAATTGGTGTCAGTATCAGGAAAACTGCTAATGCCCCAGTCTGCTAAAATCTGAAAAATGTAGGTCTGTTTGCGAATCAATATCCTCCTCTGTCAGTTCAACTCAAAGGGGCATAAGAAAGTTAGTTATATTGATTAAGTGGGAGCCTTACACTACACCCCTGGTCCATACGCCTTATTAGTGCAAATGGGCATCATACAGGCTAAAATAAAGAGCCACTGTTCTCCAGCAGCATCTCTAGGTCTGACGGACCTAAGCCGTCAACATATCACATAGACAACCATTCATCTGAATAACTGTCATGTAACAATTATCCCAAAAGCTGCCACTGTAGGGAAAATCAATAACTTAATATTTAACAGGTACAGTAAAAACAGATTTAACAGGATATATTTGGGTTGTGGCTTCCTACATTTAACTAAAATTGTGGCACCTGGTGATAAATACAGTGTCAATGCGTTACCTTAGTAATAGGATAACCGTGATTAATTGCTATACTAAGCTCACTTGAATTTGTACAACAGGAGAACACTAATTACATTTCATTGAGAGATGAAGCAAAAGGGGATAATGATTGCTTAATATTCCAGCCCCTGCTAGGCAAGAAGCTCCATATTTTGCAAGCAACATCATGACCTTGCATTAATTCAAGTAAGCCTAGAGGTTTACTCAATTTTTTTTTTATTAAGAGTGTTTGTCATGTTTTGTCACGTGTAACCTAGTGATCAATAGAAGCTCAGATCTGTTGCCTGTAGAGATGCCTACAAAACCTGATTACTATCTGAGCCAGTAAATTATTGGAAAGACAACATGCTGTAATTTAAAAATTGACGTAGCCACCGGGCTTTCATTACTGCGACCTAATACTTCTATACACACATCTATCTATAGTTCAATATAGATCCCTGTATACATATCCATGATAAGGGTGGTTGGTTTTTAGATATACTTAATGATGTTAATTAAAGCTGAGGATCACTTCTGGATTTGGCGATATGAGAATTTCAAGATAAATCACCAGAAAAAAATATACTGTAGGAAAAATAAATGGAAACCATGGACTGTTGGACTGCCAAGCATGAATCAGCTAACACTGTACAAATATAATATGCAAAGTAAAATTGGGTAACGACATAATCCTGTGATTTGATGTTTATAAAATTTCTATTTCTTTTTCTTTCACAAATCATATACATAGTGGTTTCCAAAATGCTTACCCTTTAAAACAGACAGTTTAGATGACTAGATAGTCAATAAAATTTTACTTGAATTTGATCTGAATTTTCGGCTCCTTTTCTTTGCAATATTTACCACATATTGTATGTGGAAACATAAAAATAATAATAAAACAATACTTCTGTTTATATGTAGTGTCGGCTTTGGCTATTCCTTACCATATATTGCTGGTTGGGATTGTGATTCACTAATGGTGTTGCATTAGGATCACTATTTTTGGGCATTTTTTACCTATTCACCTTTGAAGCAATATAGTAAGTAGTATATTGTACTTTTCTCTCCATAATGATGACATATAATAGATAAATAATGTAATGGATAGCTCAGCTATATTAAAACCAAGACGCCTTTGCTTAACTAGATATCTGAGGGCACAATTCAGTCATTAGTACATTTAAAGGCCACAACTTGCAGACTTGTCACAGTGTTTAATGCTTTATTTTTCACCAACAGTAAAATGTAAAGTAGAATATATCCAGCCAACAACATCTCAATGATAAGACCTCACAACAAATACCTTCTTGGGGGACTTTAAAGACATGTCAAGTCAGCAATGCTATCTTCTGTTTTCTTAGCAACACAGACCTCTCTCTAAAGATCAGGAGGTCACAGTCAGCTGATAAAAGACACAGTTATCAGTAGGTCATTTAACATCTGTGGTTTGGGGCTATACCAGTTCTTCATTCCTCACTGGTTACTAAATCTCCATGTATAATGCAAAGATTTTCTGAACAATCTCTACAATTCTATAAAAAGGTAAAATGTTGCACTCCGGCAATGCTACAGCACAAGACATCCAAACATAAATATAAAATGACCCACCAACCAGAGATTGTGAGACATCCCACCATGGCCTTCATGTATTTAAAGTGGTCTGTAGAGGTGTTCTTCTCTGAACTATTTTGTCAGCTCTCCATCACTCACATACCTTTTACTGGATGGCACAAGATTGTATTGAATTGGTATTATGACAAATTATATAACTAAATGCCAAACCAGAAAAGTTCAATTGATTCTATGGTCACATATTAATGACCCCTCCTTTGGACCAGTACTACTTGGCAACGGCCACTACACACGTTGAAAGGAGCTGAGAAGTGCACATCCATTAAATCTTTACACCTTCCCACTGGAAGCAATAAGAGATGAGCAATTGGAGGTGCTCGGTTTGAGACCCATTCCGATCAGATATTGATGAACTATACTAAAGGTATGTAATCAATATCATAGAACCTACTTAAGGATGCCATATGTGTTTGATATAAAGGCTAAATTAGAAGGCAACTTAAGGACCTCATACATAGTACAAAACTGGCAGCCATTTATCCAATACATTGGAGTGCTCACTCGCTCCATTGTTCTTTGAGAAAGATGCTGTCAAACATCTCTGGTGATGGCTTATCTCAACGAGAACAAAGGGATCAGCAGTAGTGATGAGCCCAAATGCTCATCACTTGAGTCTGCATAGGGTACTCAGCTATGCACAGAGTATCGCAGGAGCTCGAGTGACATGTTTGAGTCCTCGTACTCACATGTTTTGCAGCTGTCTAACAGCAGGAAAACATGAGGCTGCAGGGACTCGAATATGTCACTAGAGAACCCACGATACTTGGTGCATGCCTGAGCACACTAGGCAAACTCAAGTGATGAGCATTTGCACTTATCAGTAATCAACAGTCCAAAATTGGACTTGTGGGATCAGTTTCTTCCCCTGTCATCATCTGTTGGGAGAGAGTTGGGTGTTAGGAGGCCCCCCCATACATAGCCTGTTGGCAGATTGTGACGCGTTTGGCCAAAGTTAGTTAAATGTATTTGGGGGCCTTTAGGCAATAAATACAACCTGACACTCATATTTAAGTCACATGCTCTCTCTGTTACACTCTCTCTCTTACTCTCATTTTCTCTCTGTTACTCTTTCTTTCCCTCTTTAATTAATTTATGGATAAGTTAATATCAATACCATTGAAATTTATTAATAAGTTTTTCTTTCAGATAACCAAAAATGGATAATTATGCTGAAGTTTAATTTGCATCTAACACATAGGGCAGTAATCCAATATGCTGTGAAACTTTCATTAACTTCAGTAGAGATTTCAGCCTGTGGCACTCTGTTCTGGGAAATACAAGATCACTTCTGAAGAGAGATTTTAAGGCATATGCACGTAGCACAATTTAAAATATATTGCTAATAAAACCATTTTTTAAGGACCACATCATATTTGAAGGGGTGTAAATGACAGAAAATACCCAAAAGTGAAACCATTCTAAAAACTGCACCCCTCAAGGTGCAGAAAACCACATTCAATAAGTTTATTTAACCTTTACGTGCTTCACAGGAACTGAAGAAATGTGGAAGGAAAAAATGCAAATTGCCTCTTCAAACAAAGAGGACTTGTACTCTGTAGCGCCACCTATTGGAAGTAGCGATCCTACAAGTCACAATCAACCCTTTAACGAGTCTTGTAATATAATAATAATAATCTTTATTTTTATATAGCGCTAACATATTCCGCAGAGCTTTACAGTTTGCACACTTAATCGTCACTGTCCCCGATGGGGCTCACAATCTAGATTCCCTATCAGTATGTTTTTGGAGTGTGGGAGGAAACCGGAGAACCCGGAGGAAACCCACGCAAACACGGGGAGAACATACAAACTCCTTGCAGATGTTGTCCTAGGTGGGATTCGAACCCAGGACTCCAGCGCTGCAAGGCTGTAGTGCTGTAATATGACTTAGGATAAAAGCCAAATCAGAATCTCCATTTGCAGACACGGTGTTTCGGACTGTTGGTCCTCGTCAGTGCAGGAGAGATCTGATTTGGCTAGATGAGAGGCTCTGGACTGGGGTCTGAAGGAAAAAATGAACATTAAACTTTTTTTCACAAACATTTTACATCAGAACCAATTTTTTTTATTTTCAAAGTGTAAAAAGAGAAAATTAACCTGAAAATTTGTTGTGCAATTTCTCCTGAATACACCGATACCCCATATGTGGGGAGAAACCACTGGGCGCACAGCAGAGCTCGGAAGGAAAAAAATCGCCGTTTGACTTTTTCAATGCAGAATTGGCTGGAATTGAGATCGGACACCATGTTGCGTTTGGAGAGCCCCTGATGTGCCTAAACAGTAGAAACCGCCCACAATTGACCCCATTTTGGAAACTAGACCCCCCAAGGAACTTATCTAGATGTGTTGTGAGAACTTTGAAAACCCAAGTGTTTCAATAAAGTTTATAATGTAGAGACATGGGAAAAAAAAAATTTTTCCACAAAAATGATTTTTAAGCCCCCAATTTTTTATTTTTACAAGGGTAATAGGACAAATTGGACGCCAAAAGTTGTTGTCCAATTTGTCTTGAGTATGCTGGTACCCCATATGTGGGAGAAAACTACTGTTTGGGCACAAATCAGGGCTCGGAAGGGAAGTAGTGACGTTTTGGAATGCAGACTTTGATGGAATGGTCTGCAGACGTCATGTTGCATTTGAAGAGCCCCTGATGTGCCTGAACAGTAGAAACTCACCACAAGTGACCCCATTTGGAAACCAGACCCCCCAAGGAGCTCATCTAGATGTGTGGTGAGCACTTTGAGCCCCCAAGTGCTTCACAGAAGTTTATAACGCAGAGCAGTGAAAATAAAAAAACACAAAAATGATCTTTTCACCCCAAAATTTTTATTTTCCCAAGGGTTACAGGAGAAATTCGACCCCAAAGTTGTAATGAAATTTGTCCTGAGTAAACTACTGTTTGGGTGCATGGCAGAGCTCGGAAGGGAAGGAGCACGGTTTGACTTTTTCAACACAGAATTGGCTGGAATTGAGATCAGAAGCCATGCCACTGCGCATACACTCGCCATTTTCTCCCGGAAGAAGGCGCCGGAGGGCCCGGGGACTTCAGGGGGCCATGCAGGGCCTCTGAATGTACCAGGGGGGGTGATTGGGGGACCTATTTCTCTCTCCTCTGATGCACGATCACATCAGAGAGAGAAATTAAATGGAAAAATTAGACTTTTTTTTTTTTACGGTCGCCATTATACAGTTAATAAAGGAGATTGCAACATCGGGGTCGATAAAAACCGGCAGCTGAGACCCCGGAGAAATTCCGACGCTGGGGTGTGCTATAACCTTAAAAATCAGCGCAGTTAATTAACTGCCGCCGTCAACCGGCGGTCGTTAAGGGGTTAATAAATTAGCAAACATTTTTACATTTCTGTTTTTTTTCAAAAATATTTAGACTTGAGAGTCCTCAGTGGTTGATACCTTTTAATGGCTAACTGAAAAGATGGTAACAAATTGCAAGCTTTCGAGACTACTCAGGTCTCTTCATCAGGCAAAGACTAAAACAAAAACTGAAGAATCACATATTTATACACAAGAGGACACAGGAATAATGCAATAGGTAAGACATGTGACGTGAAGCAGAACTGTCATTATGGCAGAGGGATGAACATAAATATTGGAACAGTTCATAGATAAGGAGTGAGAGTTTTATTGCCCTCTGATTGGGGTCTGGTATTGTGTTTTGATGCCCCCAGGTCAGAGAAGCAGATTCCTTAATTGATGTACACAGACATGAATCCATGTGACACGTTCATTCATTGTTTTTTTTTCAGTCAAGATGGGGTGCAGAGTGTACATTAATGAGAAAAAAAATGAACTTTTTTGAATTTACCAAATAGCTGCAATAAAACAAAGAGTGAAAAATTTAAAGTGGTCTGAATACTTTCCATACCCAATGTAAAGTGAGAAAGAGTAACAGAGCGAGGAAGAGTAATAGAGAGCGTATGGGTGCTTTTACACTGCATTTTGGCACCTGTATGTTGGCCCGTCAGGACTTACGTCCGAACCCTCCGCAAAACAGAATTTGGGGATATGCGTTCACAGGGCCATTGACTATGATGGCACAGGCAGAGTGAACATGTGCTTTGCTGTTCATCATTTTTGTGAGTGCATGCCTTCTCAAGGCGGACACCCATACATAGTAGGCTCATCTGAATGGTCCTTTATGCATAGAAATATCATTATCATAACATGTAAAGACACCTAAAGTGTATAATTCTTCACAAAACTGTTACTACCTGTGGGGCTTTCATTCCAGTGCGATTCCCATCGTTCTCTCTCCTGCGGGGATGCAGACTCACTCACCACCCAAGCCCTCACCTCCTCATGTTGCTGTGCACACCTGGCAGATCCCCAAGCACTGTGGTTAGGGCACGCAGGTTCCCTTTCTCTTAGGCCAGGGTCACACTTGCGAGAAACACGCACTGCCGCCGGCACTCTGGACCGGAGTGTGAGGCTGCATGTATTTCTATGCAGCTGAACATTCCGGTCCGAGTGCCAGCGGCAGTGCCGGGTATTGAGGTGTGAGACTCTTGCAAGTTTCTCGCAACTGTGACCCCCGGCCTTAAAGAGACAGAGCATATGGCTGAGAGACACTTGTCCTGGAGTAGCACCTGGCATCCATCTGGAGCCAAGTTTAACCACACCATCAGGGGCTCTAGCGAATATACAGGTATTCGACACTTCAAGCTCTCCTCGGTCCAATGCACAGTGGTTCAACTACCAGGTGTGTTACAAACTATCTAATTGTGAATAATTTCTGTAAAGTAAAAAGGCAGCTCTGCATTAACACATGTTTATGTGTGTGGGTGAGTATAGTTACATATATGTTGTGTGTGTGGGTGAGTGTGTATGGATGAGTGTGTGAGTGGGTGTGTATGTGTGTATGCATGAGTATATATATAGTTGCAGTGTGTGAAATAAGTATTGAACACGTCACCAATTTTCTAATAGGTTTCTAAAGGTGCTATTGATATGAAATTCTCTCCAGATGTTCGTAACAACCTATCCAATTCACACACGAAAACAAATCAAACAATAGATGTCCATAAATTAAGTTATGTGTAATAATGAGAAATGACACATGGAAAATGTATTGAACATGAGAAGAGGTGCAAAAATCTATGGAAAGTCATGAAACCAGCTCAAGTCTATCAGTCTTTAGAAAGCAATCCTGCCATTCAGTGAAAAATATCAGCTGGTTCAACTGATAACCTATAAAAGGTGTTTCATTAACAAGGTGCCACATAAGAGTCATCTTATGATGGGTAAAACCAGTGGAGCGGTCTCAAACTTTGCAACCTTAATGTTGCAAAACATACTGAGGCCTTTGGTTACAGAAGAATTTCTAAAAACTGCTGAAGGTTCCAGTGAGCACTGATGGGGCTATAATCCGGAAGTGGAAAGGCCACTTTTTTTTCATAAACTGGCCATGACCAGGTGCTTCCATCAATATTTCAGACTTAAGAGTGCAAATAATTATCAGAAGAGTTGTCCAAGAGCCAAGGACCACCTGTAGAGAGCTACATAAAAACATGGAATCAGCAGGTACAATTGTTTCAAAGAAAACTATAACAAATGCACTCAATCTCCATGGCCTGAATGCATGCTCACCACACAAGATACCACTGCTGAATAAAAAGCATGTTCAAGTGCGTTTAAAGTTTGCTTAACAATATTTAGACAAGCCTGTGAAATACTGTGAGATTATTGGCTGGTCAGATGAGACCAACATTGAACGCGTTAGATGCCATAATACACACCATGTTTGGAGGTCAAAAGGCACTGCAAATCACCCCAAAACACCATATCAACAGTGAAGCTTGGAGGTGGGAACATCATGGTGTGGGGCTATTTTTCAGCATACAGCGCTGGCAAACGTCATATAACTGAAGGATGGATGAATGAATGGACAAATGTACCGAGACATTTTTGATAAAAATCTGCTGCCATCTAACAGGATGATGAAGATGAAACGAGGGTGGACATGAGCAATGCATTAGAGTAGTTATGCATTAGAGTAGTTTCTCCATACAGGAGGTGTCTTGAAGCAGTAATCACCAACAAAGGCTTTTGTATGAATTAAATTTCAGTAAATGTGTTCAATACTTTTTCCTATGTCATTTCTCATTATTATACACTAGATGGTGGCCCGATTCTAATGCATCGGGTATTCTAGAATATGTATGTAGTTTATTTATGAAGATTTAAGAATAATGCAATTTTATGTGGAGGCCGCAGGTTGGGGTACTTCTGCTGGCGCCTGTCATCTCCCGGCTGCGTCGCCGCTGACCTCCATGAGGCAGGAGATGACCCGCGGCTACCATCGGGAGATCAGCGGCTAGTGCCGCTGATCTCCCGACGATAGCGGTGGCGTGCGTGGTTCAAATCCTGCGCCAATTCGTGGCCGGACTTTGCCTGTCGCTGATTGTTACCGTATAGTACCTCATATTACCTCATGTTACCTGTGTATTACCTCATGTTACTGTATATTACCTCATTTTACTGTGTATTACCTTATGTTACTTATGTATTACCTCATGTCACCTGTGTATTACCCGTGTTCAGTAAATGTGACACAAGTACATCAGACACTGTAACTGATAAAACATGTTCAGTACATCATGGGCAGTTGGTGAATCACATGACCACATGGGCGGAGTTAGCCCTGCATCGCTGATGTTACTGTGTATTACCTCATGTCACTGTGTATTACCTTATATATTACTGTGTATTACCTCATGTTACTGTGTATTACCTCATATTACTGTGTATTACCTCATATTACTGTGTATTACCTCATATCACTGTGTATTACCTAATGTTACCGTATATTACCTCATGTTACCTGTGTATTACCTCATATTACTGTGTATTACCTCATGTTACTGAATATTACCTCATTTTACTGTGTATTACCTTATGCTACTTATGTATTACCTCATGTCACCTGTGTATTACCTCATGTCACTGTGTATTACCCGTGTTCAGTAAACGTGACACAAGTACATCAGACACTGTAACTGACAAAACATGTTCAGTACATCATGGGCAGTTGGTGAGTCACATGACCACATGGGCAGAGTTAGCCCTGTGTCGCTGATTGGCCGTGGCCGGACCAATCAGCGACGCGGGATTTCCTGGACACACAGACAGGATAAGACGATTATATAAATAGATAACTTATGGACATGTATGGTTTGACTTCTTTGCCAGTGTGGATTGGATGGGTTGTTACTGACATCTGGTGAGAATTTCATGTCAATACCACCTTTAGAAATATATTTACTTATAAAATTGGTCATGTGTTCAATACTAATTTCACCCAGTGTGCATGTGCGTGCGTGAGTTTCACAATCAGAAATTATTCCAACTCAATCCAAAACTTTTTTTTTTTTTAAAAAAACGTCCCCACAGGAGCACAGAGTGCATTTGCAACCATATGATTTTTGCTGCTTGATGGAAAGGAGACCTATGACAATATGCTACAGGTCGTATACTAGTTTGTAGAGAACAATGTTTGGTATCTGGTAACATAACGTTACATGTGTTGCTTCTTTGGAAAAGGTATTAGTGATTTTTGTAAAAACATCTATGGTTTAGAAGCAAAGCGTATATTTAGTGCTTTGAAGTAAACCAGATTTAGGGGACATAAGAGTCTTCTGTGTGCCACTATCCAAAATTATCATCTGCCAAGAAGGAAGACTGAATGCTTGCAGCCAGGAAGCAAAGCCACACTTTTTCTTTACTGCCTCCCCATCACCTTTCACCTACTGGCCTCTTCAATCCCAGGAGATTTTACCCTTCTTTTAACAAAAATGTCATTAAACTATGTGCTGAATATCTGTTCCTGCCCTGAAGGAATAAGGGAGGAGGGGGCTTCCAAGACCCCTCTATAATCACAAAAGAGCATAGCAGAAGCACAGCCCGCAAACAACAGTCATAACTCATCTAAACATTCAAGGCCAAAAGGGATTAAACGCAGAATATTCTTGTGGAGAAGTCTAATGATTAACAATGACTTACATAGGTATAAAAGGAGAACTGTGCAATAGGCGCTGGTTTACTGACACAACCTGTAGAACCAGGTTAGCGAATAATGAATTGTCTGGATATTACAATGCATTACTTATCCCAATGATCTACCACCAATCAGCTAACTTTAGTAGTAAAATCTTAAGATCATAAAAAATGCTGAATCCACTAAGGCACAAAAAGCCGGCATAAATGCTCAGGCTAGGCTGGTTCTGCCCATTCTTATAATATCATACTGTCTAATAGAAAGTTGCGGATTCTCCAAGTTCTGCACAATGAAATCTGTTCACACTGGTTTAAACCAACAGTTTCTAATAATGCTACGTATATTTTGTCTACTTTGTAATACAGTAACTATTGCAAAAATCCATTAAGTACGTCAGGCATACAGAATAAATTAAGAAACAATAGGGCTCAAATAATGCGGAATGCTACAAACATACTAAAAGAGAAGGCTTTTTATACCTAATCCTACTAAAGTAGCACTTAAGGTACAATGCATTTTAATAGGCAACCCTAATGTTTCATTATTAAAGTAGTCTTTTTTTTCTAGGGTCATCAACCCGCCTTCTTTCCTCTCCCTCCTCTGAATACTACTCCACGACCTCGGAGTCCAAACTCCCACCTGACACTAAGGAGCCTGCATAAATTCTCCAACAACAAAAGCTATCTTGAACCTCGTGAACATTGCCACATAATTCATTTTCTTCTAAACCATTTAATGAAATCCGGACAACTCGATCTTCAAAGTGCTTGTCACAAAGAAACCCATTAAAACACTGACACATTCAAATTGAAATGAAAGAATGAAAAACACAACTTCCGGAATCTGTAATAAAGGTTTCTGGTACGTCAAGTGGAGACTTCACATCACACTTCTAGCAAGGAACTAGTGCTTATGTTGTCATGTGTAACTGCCAACACAATACATCTGCTTTATATTCTCTTAAAGTAATTTTGATTGCATACTGGTATGTTTATAGGAATCAAGACGTTACAATTATTTTGCCAATATATAGGCAAAGTTACATAATTAAACGATATGGACCATTGTGTTTAAAACTTTAAAAGGGGTTGTCTACCCATAACAAAGGTGATAAATTGTTGAACAGTGGGGGACCGACTACTGGGTCCTGCAGCGATCAGCAGAATGGGGCATCTTTATCTCCATTAAAATGGAGCAACAGTGATCATACTGGACCACTGCTCCAATTATTTCCTATGGGGCTGCCGAGCACTTTGCTCAGCTTGTTGCAGCATCCTAATAGAAAATTAATGGAGCAGCAGTTGGGAGACCGATCTGCAGCACCATTTTCTGACGGGGAAAAAAATTCTCTGAACTTCTGATTACCGTAAGTTGAGTCCCAACGATGTCACAACCTCCAATCATTAAGCGATCACTCTTGCGGATAAGTAATAAAGGGGTTGTCCTCTACAAGGACAACCCCTTCTCACTCAGAATGTATACCACCATGAAAATAAAAACACCTATACTCCCCTCCCATGCTGGCGCAGTTTCAGCTGTGTCAGCACTCACGTTCCAGGGGCTCATGGGAGGTTGTTACGACATTTGAGGCCAACGCTGGCATAACTGTCCCCGCATTCGTTAAAGTAATCAAGAGGAAGTGAAAGACCAACCGCAGCCCTCACTTTCTACTGATTACTTACATGTCCGAAGGCGTGGGACAGTGATGCCTGTGCTGATGGGACATAGGGCTCACATGTCATAACAAGCTCAAGTGAGCCCCTGGAAAGTCAGTGCTGACAGGGCTGGACCAATGCCAACACAGGAGGGGAGTATAGGCTTTCTTATTTTCACAGGGGCAAATATTCAGTGTGAGGAGGCGTAGTTTACAACCCATTTAAGAACAGTCTGTCTGTCCATCTATCTGTCCATTGAAGTAAAATATTAAATACAGCACACTGAACACAAAAGGCCCATTCATCAAGCAGCTTGAATGTTTTCAGCTGTAAAACAGCATTAAATGCATAAAGATTTAGCAACTTTTGATGCTTTCATGACAGTCTCTGCCCGTTCTACTAACTTTATGAGTGCTGGACGGGCATAGTGTAGAGTGTGGCAAAGCATGACCATCAAATTCATCATACATTTATGACACACAGGGGTGTAAATTATGCCGGAAATGACCTTCAGTCTTGAAAGCTGGAGTACATTTTTTTTTGCAGTGGTGCACAGCAGATGAAAGATGTGCCTTACTCCAAAGTTGGCGAGGTCGACCACAATGTTTTTCTCCAACAACATTATCTTACTACTGGGTCACATACAGTAAGAGTTATAGAAGAAAACACAGTCATGGCCAAAAGTTTTGGCACCCTTGAAATTGTTCCGGAAAATGAAGTATTTCTCCCAGTAAATTTTTGCAATTACACGTTTACTTCCTTTGTGTGTATTGGAACATTACAAAAAAAAAAAAGCAAATTGGACATAATTTCACTCAATAGCCCAAAAATGGGAAATAGAAAATTGTGCAAGCTCTTATGCTGCAAGCGGTGATGTAATTAAGGTTAAAGAACTTCACAGGCCAGCTCACACAGAGCTTACCATGAGAACCGCTGCCTGTGACCTGCGGTAACCTTAATTACGTCACTACCCGTCACTGCAGCCTGAAATTTCTCATGGAACTTTGTGTTCTGGCTGGCGTGCTGAGCAGTCACTGATGTCACCGCTCGACACACCATCTGGATGTAGCAGAGTTGGGGATTGTCGTGGGACTTCTTTATTCTGAAATTACGGAAGACAGGTGAGTATAACTTTGATTTCTACAGGAATAAATGAGTAACAAAGGGTCTGGGAGTGTTTTTTTTTAAATTAAAAGACTTTTCTCAGTGTCTTTATTATTTTTGACTACAGGGTTAGTAATGGGGGTGTGTGACAGACCGCGCTGCATTACTAACCCCTGGGCTTGATGTCAGAGGACAAAAAACAGCTGACATCAATCCCAAAAATATTACCGTTTTGCCAACGCACCAGGGCAAACACGAAGACCTGAGGCAAATCTAATGCGCCATTTCGGAGGCGGCTAAGGTCTGGTGTTATTAGTCTGTGAGGGGGCCAATAGTCTCTGATTCCCGGTCCATAATTATCAGTATTCGTGTCAGGTCTTTATTTGTCCTGTGTCCTTCAATTTATCTTTGTCCTTATACATGTTTTTAGACATGGAATTTTTTGTAATTTGATATATTTTTATTGAGCATTAATAAAATACTTGTGATTTTATATGTCGGTAGTTGCACTCCTTATTTGTTCTTTTGTATATAACACTTGCTAATAATGTAGTAACACACAAAGAATAATATTTAACAGTGAAATCTAAACATTATGTTGAGGATTTAACACTTTGAAAACACAAAATGGTTGAAGGTTGAAACCTGCAGTAGACTGCGGAAAAGCTGAACTGAGTAATCACCTTCGCTAATTTTCTTTTTATTATCGTAACTTATCAAACTCAGTTTTGTGTAAGTGCGGCCATTTTCTTAATTCCTGTAATGTCCATTGATTGGCTCAGCAGCAGCCCCATTAGTAGTAGAGATTAGTGATTTTCACCTGCTCAGCTTCATTACTGGGAGAATCCTCCTTCACATCTCTAATCTGCAGTTCTCAAAACACAGAAAAAGCATGCCATGCACCAAATTAACATATCAGATGAACGGAGAGAGAGGGGCAGTGGGTCAGGTTTATTACGGTCTTAAATGTAGACAGCTTACACCAAGATGAGACATATGTACAATAATGGAGCATAGACTCGGTACATCTTTCTAGACTGTGTTTATGCACTGCATCCAGGGATCAATCTGAATCCACAAAAAATAAAATGAGATTCAGATAGAACTCCCGTCAGTAGACTCATACCAAATAAAGTCTCAAAAGGTAGCGTCTATAAACAAGTACCTAGATAGCAACCCAAAGTTTCCTAAAAAGAAATTGGTGCAGGAAATAAAGTTACTTATTAAAATTAAATTACTATTAACCTATACATGTCTATGACATAGGGATAAAATGACAGGTGTATGGAAATCAGGATAACAGAGGCCACTCGGACACATACCATCACTTGGCGATCTCTTTATGTACCTTGCCATTTCTGTATGTCCATTTGCTGATGTTGAATTGTCTCCATGTCTATTAATATACCTTGATCCCCAAGTCCAAGCAGCCTTCATTATCCTGGTTTCCCTACACCTGTTATTTTAACCTTGTGTCACAGAAGTATATATTTTATCAGCTATTTGATCTATGAAGAGTAATTTGATTTTAATCAGTAAATGGTCTTCTGAACAAATTTTTGGGGGCAAAACTTTGCAGAGCCGGCTTCATTAAAGTGTGCTAGACAGAATTCTGGTGTAAAAAGAAAACACCTTAATGAGTCTCAATATTTTTGCACAACTCGGAAATTGCACTAAATGTTGCGAAACTTGGTGTTTACGCAACAGCCTTGGCTAACTATGGCACTATGAGCATAGCATGGGTAGGACACACATGGCTATGCTCATCCAACAATTTCATTAAAGATTAAGTCAATTTAGTGGCATAATGTATTAAAGAATCCATTCCGGCGCCCCTTAGTGAAGCGGCTCACTGGACTGCGATGTGCCTTATTCAATAAGACTGGCATGCACAATTCTGGCCTTAATTAATTAGGCCCACAGACTGTAAAAGACACAAGCTTAGTTCTTGTTTAGACCAGCACAAAAATGTGTAAGACCAGTGTGACACTTAAAACACTTACCTTACACCAGCTTATTTTAAACCAAAATAATGACACAATGTTTTGGCACATTTTAAGATTACTCAAACTGTCTAATGAGGCACAAACACATAGTAAACACATTGAAAGTTTGGCACCAGGTTTAGTCACCATTCTCTGGAGCAAACAGAGCCAGAATTCTAGTGCATTTAGCTTGGGAAACCTCCATTAAATGTTTCCTTTGACAATCTGACCCTAAAATTGTTAACTATGTTTATATAATATACAATAGTGCACGGATACACATAGTCCTACATGATTATGTAGCACTATAGTAGTTAAACTGACTTGTCATGGATTAGATAAATGTGTTGATGATGGCTTTTTCTAACATTAGAACATATAGACAAAATAAAGACATCATTGAGGGGGTCTCCTGCTCCACAACACACACCACGAGCTAGAGCTTGGGCAGACAAACCATTGGTGCTACCTGTGCAGCGGCAGGAAGGCCACTAACTCCTCTAAAGCAGCAAACCGCTTCTGTCTCAGACATATAATGTGAGCATTATGAGGAGCTATTGGCCTGCAAACGGATTGTGTCACGATTTAGATTTTTTTTATTATAATTATGCAACCATTTATTTTAAAAGCTACGTATTTATTAATTTTCTCCTGCAGCCACTGAGGTCTGCCACTTATATTTGCTGGTGTGTGATTCAAAATAAGGCCGGGATCTCACATGCGAGGAATACGGCCGAGTCTCGCATGTTAATGCCCGGCACTACCGCCGGCCTTGGAAGTGGAGCGTGCGGCTCCATGTATTGCTATGAAGCAGCACTCTCCGATCTGAGTGCCGGCGGCAGTTCCGGGTATTAACATGCGAGACTCGGCCGTATTCCTCGCATGTGTGATCCAGGCCTAACACTAGCACACAGCAAATACGGCAGCCCCAAGGCCATAGGAGACTATGGTCAGCGACCCTTTTGCAAACACCCAGAAAAGGAGGAAAAAAATGACAACGTGTGCACACACACACACGCGTGGGCAGATCCCGCCCACTTTTACTGCAGTCATAATGCAAACTAAAATTACACTAGTGTTTCATGGCAAATTTCAGCAGCTGCTCCCCTTAGTGTTTAAAAATTTAAAAACATTTTTTTTAATTATTCTTCACATGTTATACTAGTAGAAAAGATGAAAAAATTTAACATTACTGTTTTTTTTTTAACTGTTGTAAAAAAAATTTTATATAATTTTTTTTCATATAACACTTTGATCTCTAAAAAGAGGTTGACTTCAGGAGACTACCCCTTTAATGCAGTTCTGATATGTAGTCAAAGGTAAAATGCAGAAAACAAATAACCCAGATTAGATTATATATACACATTCTTATGGGATAATATCCAAAAAGGTAGATCCTCCATTATTACCTATACCCAAGTCAAGATTTTCTTTTCCTAGTCAAAGTGAGTTCATACACAGAGAAAAGCTGAATGGACCGTTGTCAAAAATGTACACAGGAAGGTTTATCAATAAAGCTGGCACTTACCCAAACCACCAATGTTGTAATCAAAATCTTTGACATCCAGAAGGATGGGCCCACTCTCCTGTTGTCCTTCCTCCTTATAGTAAAGTTTGTAGCCTTGAATTGTTGCTGTGTCCTCAGGATCCTGTTGCCATCTCACAGCTATGGTTGTGCAGTTCAATGGATCCAAGCGTAATTCTGGGGATCTTGGTGCTGTAAAATAAAAGTCACACTTTTAGTATTGACCTTTTACAATGTTCTCATGGTGGGAAGCATTAAATGTGTAATAAATATTTCCGTTATATAAGAATGTAAAATTGACCTGGAAATATTCCTCAGTCGTCCTTGTGGGAATCTTTTCAGCCTTTAAAAGCATTTTTCCCATCTAGCAGTAATGCCGCAGCGTGCCTTCGGGACTTAGGCTGCTTTCACATTTGAATCTGTGTGTGCAGCGTTTCATCCGCATATATCCGCATGCGTCATGTTTACATATCTTTAACATGGTGTACGCAGAGACATGCGGTTGAATGCAAACACGTAAGCATGCGTCATTTCGCGGTGTGCGGTGGTGTCCAGCAAACGCAACATGTTGCATTTTTTGAGGTGTCAAAAATCCGTCAAATATGCACAGTCACGAGAATGCGGATGAATGATTTAAAAAACGCTTTACTGTTTATGGGAACGCATTGGTACGCAAGGACATGTGTACGGATGCGTTCGATATGCATGTGTTCTTCATGAGACAAGCGCTTTTGGTGTCTGTCATGTAGAACGCATGCGCATAAGCAACGCAAACAAAAAAAAAAACACATGCAGGGTTTTTTGGCGTCATGCATAGGATGATGCGGATAAAAAACCACTGCGTAAACATTCGTTTGCGTATGCAGATGACACGCTGCGCACATAAACGCAAATGTGAACCTAGCCTTAGTGAATGCCTGTGTGCTGTGCAGCACATCGTGTTCTTAGGATTGGTCTCCTGCCCACTCAGGAAACGATTTATGACGCAAGATAAACCTTACTGGCAGAATTTTTGATTGATAAAACATTATACAATGTTTATAGTATAAAAAAAATACTTAATGTACATGTTTTATGGCAATATTCAGTAAGAAAAAAAAAGTAGCATACAGGACATGTACATTGTGGCTTAAACAATTGACAAATAATCAGAATAACTATTCTTCCCTGTGTAACACATCACAGTTAAGGATGAGCGGACACGTAGAAAATCTCTCTCTCTCCCCCTCTCAGACTACCGAACTGTAAAACGGACCTCCAGGAGAAGTCAGTGTTAAGAGCTCACCACCGTCCGGCATTATTTTTATTATTATAGCACCATTTATTCCATGGCGCGTTACATGTGGTATGAACCCCGAACCTTTACAGTCAGGGTTCACTTATCTCTCGTCAGAGTTAAAGGGAAATTCCCATCTCCAAGATCCCATCCCAATATGTAGTAGGGGTAATAATAATATTAGCAAATACCTCCAATTAGAAATGGAGTATAGTTTTTCTGATTCGCTATGTCTCTTTCCTCATGTGCAGGCATTGCAGGACCTTAGGTATCCATGGTTATGACCACTGGCAACTTGCTAACTAACTGTCGCTATATCAGTGGACATAACCATGAGGACCTAAAGTCCTGCAATGCCTGCACATGAGGAAAGAGACATAGCAAATCAGAAAAACAATACATTTCTAATTGGAGGTATTTCCTATTACTATTACACAAACTGCATATTGGGATAGAATCTTGGTAATGGGAATACCACTTTAATCTTCTGTCATTTCAGTAACTGCCTATGCAGAGCATAGCAGTTGAGAAGAGTTTGTCATAGACTGCAGTGTTTTGCATAAGCAGTAACCAAGACGACAGCTTTATTATTAGATTTGCTGGCTATGGAGAACACAGCAGCCGATGACCAACTCATCTCACATGCTGTCGTTTGTACAAGGAACAACAGGCGGGCACTCACTACACCAAGAAGAATCTGCGCTCGAAGGCAACGATCATTTTACAATGGTGGTGGCCAGGAGAATTTGCAATGTTCATTTACTGCCCCCATTCTACGCCACTGGTATTAGGTAATAAGAGGGCAGAACTATCAAAATACCATGCAGACCTTAGGGCCCCGTCTCACATAGCAAGATCGCTGCTGAGTCAC
>VIAB01006595.1:96007-110056 GCA_009801035.1 Oophaga pumilio
TTTGGGCACATGACATTTTTTGATCGCTTTTTATTGTGATTTTTAGGAGGCAGAATGAACAAAAAACAGCAATTTCTTTGGGGGGGAGGGGCCTTTATACCGTTCCGCGTGGTAAAATTGATTAAGTAGTTTTATTCTTCGGGTTAGTACGATTACAGCGATACCTCATTTATCTCATTTTTTATGTTTTGGCGCTTTTATATAATAAAAACTGCGAGCTATAACTTTTTTATTTTTTCGCTGATGATGCTGTATAGCAGCTTGTTTTTTTGCAGGACAAGATGAAGTTTTCAGCGGTACCATGTTTATTTATATCCGTCTTTTTGATCGTGTGTTATTCCACTTTTTGTTCGGCGGTATGATGATAAAAAAAAAAAGGCAAAAAAAAAATGCTTTAAGGGGTTCACTAAAGGGGTTAACTAGTGAGACAGTTTTATTTACATACTAATGTGTTTATTGGGGATATATAGCGCGGCTCATCGCATATGACCATACTATTCCATCCATGGGAATTAAGTCCCAGGGCACATGGACAGAATAGTACGTCTGATAGCAGAAAGGGGTTAAATACCACTGGCGCACCACCTCTCTCAAATACTTAGGAATTAATCTCACAACCTTGTATTCTACTTTATACGAGAACAATTTCCCTCCATTATATACAGAAATGCGATCCTTATTGACAAAATGGAAATCACTCCCTCTCTCACTATTTGGAAGCAATAAAAGTGACTATCCTCCAAAAAATGTTATATATTTTTAAGATTTTACCCATATCGGTCCCACTCGGAGATTTACGCGCTTTTCAAGCAGTCACGTTACATTTCATATGGGCAGGAAGACATCATAGAATTCCAAAGTTGGCAATGTTGGCTGATAAAAAGATGGGAGGTCTAGCGGCACCTAACTTTGTTCATTATTATTGGGCATCGCACCTCTGCACGATCCCATCGTGGTCTTCTAAACCTGCCTATACGAAATTGATGGAGATTGAAAAATTATGGTTAGCCCCAGCTCACCCCAACTCCCTGATCAGGAATGGGGCTTACAATCCCCCGTCAATAGATCTATTGGGTCCAATGATGCATACCACAAATATATGGAGGGTCTGCTCTAAAAAATTCAATCTGACATCAACGAATTCTGCCCTTATTTCCTTCCTTTTCCATCCGAATTTCCCTGAAAGTTTAACCCACTCATTTACAGGGGTAAGGACTCAATCTGACTTGTTTAACTTCACTGACATAGTTAACTATAAAACGCGAATTCTACATTCCTATGATGAGCTGAAAACAAAATTCTTCCTTTATTCCCTTACATTATTTCATTATATTAAAATTAGGCATTTTGCCTCATCATTATTCCAGTCTGCAGACCTCCATTTCTACCACCTTCGAGAGACTGTGCAAGAATACTTCAACAACAAGAGGTTTATTATCTAGTATTTACAATATTCTACAGGCTCCAGAGACAGATTCCCTAACTAAACACTCTTTTATGCTCAAATTGGAGGAATACCTGGGTAAAACACCGACTGTGGTAGAATGGAGAAATGTTTGGACCAGAGCACCCAAGACTGCATCTTGCATTTCATACAAAGAAAATCCATACAAAATCCTTCATCTCTGGTACCATACGCCTGAATTTTTACATGAAATGGTCCCATCTATTCCTTCCCTTTGCTGGCGTTGTGTCCTGTCTAGAGGCTCTATATTTCAAATTCTTTTGGGACTGTCCACTGATTAAACCATTCTGGGTGATAGTCCAACTCCTCCTTAAGCAAGTTTTTGGAGTGGATGTCCCATTATGTCCTCAGCTTTTTCTATTAAATATTTTCCCTGAATTCATAGCCAAGAGATCCATTAGACTGCTTTTACATATGGTAACAGCAGCACGCTGTTTGATTGCTTACCACTGGAAGAAAACCTCTCTACCTTCCCAACTAGATCTATATTCTCTCATGAAAGATATCAGGAACTTTGAATACCGGGCAGCCCTTAATGACCATACTGTAGAGAAATTTAACCTTCTTAGGTCGCCTTGGGATTCCTTTTGGTTCATGTTAAATATATGACCTCTATGAGATGGACATAACTAGGTCGTAACATTCCACATCATTTCCCCCCCTTTCCTATTGTCTGAGTCTGTGTTTGTTTGTAAAATTTTACTCTTTATCTACTTGAAAATGTTTAACTATTACTATAGTATAAAACTGATTGTTAACCTATAAATGATAGTGAAAAATCTAAAATGCCTAATTCTTTTTTCTTTTCCTATAAAATTTGAAAAATTTTCAATAAAAATTACAATTAAAAAAAATTTGTAAATTGTGCAGTCTCATTGAGTGTTGAGTGCATATGGGATTTGAGAGGATCCTCTTTGGCAAGGTGTGTCGGTAACAAAACAATCACTGCTTATTTTGGGGTTTGTTTAACAATAAATAATGGACAATTGAAAAATTTGTGTCTGTCAACACAAAGAAACCTCAAAAAGTATTATTCTCCTGCTCATGAATAAATCATTTTAGAGAATTTCTACATGATTACATGTTGTGATAAATTGTATATCACTTTCAGCCATAGACAGTGAAGAATTTCACAAAGCACTTGCCTCTGATGCTGCTTGCTTTGGGTGTCCTGTGTGAGGTCCAAACTGAGGATTCTCCCCATCCCACTTTAGTTGCTGCACCAATGCAAACCAGGTAAACACTGTCAGGTTTCAGGCCTTCCAAAAAATACTCATGTGTTGTCCCTGGAAGTTCTAGAACTTGGACTAAACTTTCAGTGCTCATTCGAAAGGATAAGCGATA
The DNA here is from genome assembly GCA_009801035.1 of Oophaga pumilio. Lineage (NCBI taxonomy): Eukaryota > Metazoa > Chordata > Amphibia > Anura > Dendrobatidae > Oophaga > Oophaga pumilio. The sequence continues at coordinate 98,817 of VIAB01006595.1, forward strand.
CAGGATGATTTTTCCTCGCCGGAACTTCAGTGGGATGGTCAGCCACGAGATTAGAACATCGGTCGGACTGCGACTTGTTAAACTGATTTCTGGGGCACGGAGCGGAACTGAAAAATAAGTATTTATTATATATATATGTTATATTGTAGAGGAAATATCTTTGTATGCACACAGGTAAAGTATGTATAAGTACAGTGTAATATATTTGAGATGACCACCCAAATGTGGACTGAAAACCTAAGAACCTTTGTGGTAGCAGCTACTACATAGGCACATTGCCAATCCAGATCCTAGGATTTTTCCCGATTTACCAAGAATCCGTCTACAGATATATTGGCAGATATACCGTAGATATTATTATGTAAAATCACATGGGATTGATATTAAACAGACAATGCAGAAATAGCTTACCATCTTCAAGCGTATTTTGTGTCACATGGTCCGACATCTGGCTTGCACCCATTGGCATGTAGGCAACAATGTAAAATGTGTAGTTGCTGGCTGGCTCCAAATCATCAATAATATAATGACTGGTGTCATTCCCCATAACCACCTGATATTCCTCATTATTCAGTCCTATGGAACAACAGAAATATATATTGCACTTAGTTACACAAATTAATTTAAAGATCCATATAACATTAGAACTTTTCGAAAATGGGATAAGTGCATTCCTGATTAGAAGAGAGTGACCACTACTTATTTTTTAATGAAACGCCACAGCATAAATTTAAAATAAAAACATACTCAGATGCCAATCTTTGCCTTACTGCTCCCCATATCCCCAATCGATCATCAAAAAAAACCGCTAAACAATAATATTTGAGAGCAGTAATCAGGCACAATTTTTAGAAAATTAAAAATTAATTTTATTTTAATTTAATTATAACAAATATATAGATTACATGAATATGAAAGTCTGATATACACAACAGTTGTGGGACAAGTAAAAGGCTAACAGCTCCCTACTAATTAGTATCAGGAGTGCAATAGAATATATATGAAGCAGCAGATGATTATCACTGCCAGAGGGCTAAGAAAATACCGCTGTATATCTATCCTACCATAAGTGAGGAAGCTCACCACTACACTAATAATACCCGCCTGACATCAGTCATAGTGGCTTCAATAGCGGTGCCTGACTCAACAAGGTAAATAGTATACAGTCCAATAAAAAATCCAATAATCAGCCCATATTTTACACTCACATGTGAGGAAGCTGATGCCGAGTCCCTCACCCCGACGCGCGTTTCGTCCTCTTCTTCAGGGGGCGTGTCGGGGAAGAGGGAGATCGGGCTTTTAAATCATACTACAGCCAATCATGATCTTGATCGCTAATTCAGTAGTTAGTTTCACAGCTGTTGAGCCAAGTGATAGCGCGCACTCAGTGTTCTTTGACCTTCATACAAATTATTATCGAACATAATACACACAATTTGAAAAATTTGGATGAGGAAATTGAAAAAATGCTTAGCATTATACGCAAGGATATTCAAATTGATTTGTTGGATAAATATTTGAAAGATATTGAGAAAGACTTGGAGAAATTTGAACAGAACATTAGTGATGGGAAGAGAAAGAAATTTTCTAGAGATGTTTCTGATTATGAATCCAAAAAAATATTCAGATGGCAAAATTTGGATAGGAATAAAAAAACACCTCAACGTAGTGAATCTATGAATTCCCTGTCTTCATCGGTGGGGGCATATGGATCGGAGAGTGATCGTGAGTCCTCCTATAGAGCTGGACCTGTTACAAGATATGCCCATCACAAAAAAACTTTGCAACCATATAAAAATCAAAGGAGAGAGAGAAATCTTGAAATTGATAAGAGCAAGGTAATTAATTTATCTTCCCATGTGCTTACCCAATCACAACTAGAAGTTTTAGAAAAGGGTCTAACATTTTCACCATCCCGTTCTTTAGATCCGTTTGTAACTATTAAAGACATTCATCTCTTTGCTCGCAAAATTCTTTTTAAAAAATTTCACTATAAGGCTGAGGATCTCAACACTAAGGAAGAACAGGAAGCCCTACAGGTGTTGGAGTCCTTGGCTGAGGAGAGTATTCCGGCATCTGAGGTGAGTAAATTTCCTACTAAACTATTCAGTAAATCCAAAAAATTTCCTGCATTTAATATTTGTCCTGCAGTGGATTTCTTTACAAAACTTGTCTCTAGTGACATTGAGAAATTGGCTCTGGAGAAAAATAAAAAACATAATCTTACTCTTGAACAACGTAAGTCGATTGTGGAAATGCAAAGTTGGACGGACGTGGTATTCAAAGCCGCGGATAAAGGTGGCAATCTGGTGATTTGGCCTAATGAGCTTTATGAAGAGCAAGCTCATAAATTGTTGAACGATATTAATTGCTATCGCAGATTGCCATCTAATCCACTATCAGGTTTTCAGGAGGAATTAGTCTCCATTTTGGAAGAAGCAGTAACTACTGGCACTTTACCAAAACAATTTTTGGAATCCATACAAAAATTAAGTCCTAAATTGCCCACCTTTTACCTGATCCCCAAAATTCATAAGGATCCTCTTAATCCTCCTGGAAGGCCTATTGTGGCAGGTAATGAGGGACTTTGTGAAATTATTTGTGACGTGTTGGATCATTATTTAAGACCATTTGTTGTTAGTTTACCTTCATATATACAGGACACTACGTCCGCGTTACAAAGACTTGATGGGATGTATTTATCTGACAGCATGATAATGGTGACAGCGGACGTGGAGTCCCTTTACACTTCGATAAAACATAAGGATGGTCTGGCCTCTGCCGCTTGGTACCTCAAGACGAGCAATCTTGATTCACATCTTGTTGATCTTCTCTTGGTCTTGCTGGAATTTGTATTAACCCATAATTGTTTTATTTTCAATAAAAAAATCTTCCTACAAAAACAAGGCACCGCTATGGGGGCCTCCTGTGCACCCTCTTATGCTAATTTGTTTTTAGGTGCATGGGAAAGGGAGATCTTCATCAGCAATCCTATTCCAGGTATAGAAAACACACATCATTGGATGAGATACATCGATGATGTGTGGTTTTTGTGGGAGGGTTCCAGGAAAGACCTTGAGATTTTGATGGACAGATTGAATCATAACAATTTGAATATCAAATTGACCTATAAAATTGGCAAGGAGCTAGAATTTTTGGACATCTCCATCAAGACATCGTCTAATGGTAGACTTATGACAGAATTATATAGAAAACCAACAGCAACTAATACCCTTCTACATGCCTCATCATCCCACCCTAAATCAACGATTGGTGGTATACCTATAGGCCAATTCTTGAGAATTAAGAGGGTATGTTCGGAAGATCATTACTTTGAGGAACAAGCTAGATCCTTACGTCAGAGATTCTCAGACAGGGGATATAGCAAAAAAATGATATCAAAGGGCTATCATCGGGCTAAATACACTCCGAGAAACGAGCTGTTGTATAAACAGGTATCTAAGGAAGAAAGTGAAAATCATGTTCGCCTTATATCAACTTACAGTAGCCAATGGTCAGAATTGAGGGATATAATTCAAAAACATTGGCCCATTCTATTATCTGATCCGGTTCTTAAAAAATGCTTGCCGTTTAGACCTTTAATTACAGCAAGAAGGTCTAAAAATTTGAAAGATCTGCTAGTTCATAGCCATTATGAACCACAAATGACCATTAATAGTACATGGCTTGATATGAAAGGCTTCTTTCCCTGCGGACACTGTAAAGGGTGTGCCAATATGATAAAAACCAAAGAATTTAGTAATGCTACGGGGACCCGTAGTTTTTCTATAAGGCACTTTATAACATGCTCAACTCGAGGAGTTGTTTATAGTGCACAGTGTCCGTGTGGGAAGTTATATATTGGCCTAACGACACGCGAACTACGGATTCGTGTTAGGGAACATGTCAGAGATATTGAAAAAGGCAAGACCACTATGGATCCCTCTACACTTAAAACCATCCCCAGACACTTCTTCCATCATCATAATAGTGATTCTAGTCTGCTCTTGGTCAAAGGTATTGATGTCCTGCAATTGGGAGTTAGAGGAGGGGATTTGAGTAAAAATCTTGCAAAATTGGAATGTAAATGGATTTTCAGACTGGGCACGTTAGTACCCAATGGACTTAATGAGAATTTTGGGTTCAGTGCCTTTTTATAAGGTAGTTTTTGTTTTTGTGTTGCTTTCATTTTAGGGGAAGTTGGGAGGGGTTTTAATGTGCATTATTATATGTATTTTAATCTGGTTATTTCTATGTTTTTTTCTAGTTATTTATAATATCTTTATATGTGTTATATGACATCTGGGATTTCTTGATGCCTCCATACAGCTGCATTTCAAGACTTCAATCAACTATTTTGATATTTTTGTAAAAAAACTTTTCATTATGAATCTGTTGACTGTCGTCTTTAGTCTCTATTATTCTAAATGTATTATTATTTATGCACATTAGCACAATGATGTCTTATTTCTGTTCATCATAGATATATGGTGTGTTCATTTATGATTAGTTTATATTATAATTGTATAGGTATATTTATTATGTCATTTTTTATAGGTTACGTTGAACTTTTAGGTATATCACTTTATATTGTATTTGAATTTCACTTTATATTATCTATTGTGCTTTATATTTTATATGATCATCACTTGCATCACTGGCACTTATCCCTTATTTCACTTTATTTCTTCATATTATTAAATTTAGAATATCAGATTATAGGTTTGGCAGCTGTCTCCATTATGCGCGCTCCTGCTATTCACTCGCCCCGAGACGCTGACAAGCTCCGGCCATAAAGAATCAGCTGATACTCACGTGGCTATAGTCATGGCAACCTGAGGATCGGCGTCTCTCAGGCCGGAGATGACGCGTCTCCTCTAAGGCGGCGGGGAAGGCAAGTTGCGCGCTATCACTTGGCTCAACAGCTGTGAAACTAACTACTGAATTAGCGATCAAGATCATGATTGGCTGTAGTATGATTTAAAAGCCCGATCTCCCTCTTCCCCGACACGCCCCCTGAAGAAGAGGACGAAACGCGCGTCGGGGTGAGGGACTCGGCATCAGCTTCCTCACATGTGAGTGTAAAATATGGGCTGATTATTGGATTTTTTATTGGACTGTATACTATTTACCTTGTTGAGTCAGGCACCGCTATTGAAGCCACTATGACTGATGTCAGGCGGGTATTATTAGTGTAGTGGTGAGCTTCCTCACTTATGGTAGGATAGATATACAGCGGTATTTTCTTAGCCCTCTGGCAGTGATAATCATCTGCTGCTTCATATATATTCTATTGCACTCCTGATACTAATTAGTAGGGAGCTGTTAGCCTTTTACTTGTCCCACAACTGTTGTGTATATCAGACTTTCATATTCATGTAATCTATATATTTGTTATAATTAAATTAAAATAAAATTAATTTTTAATTTTCTAAAAATTGTGCCTGATTACTGCTCTCAAATATTATTGTTTAGCGGGTTTTTTTGATGATCGATTGTTGCTTTGGCACAATATTGTTTTTGGATCATTCTTTTGATTGCATCCCCATATCCCCAGTTGGTTTTCAAGCAGTCTTTTCCAGCAGAGACATCATGTGACTGCTGCAATCAATCAATGGCCGCATTGGTGAACACCAAATCACCACTTTGGTCAGTGATTGACTGCAGCAGTACATGTCCAAACCACCACAATTTAATGTTGTATGAGATTTTATCTGGCATCTGAAAATAAGTTTTCGAAACCAGATCTATCTGATCTAACTTAAAGTGTCCACAATCCGTCATAGACATTAATATATTGTCATGAGTTGTGGACTAAAGGCAAAGGTCTGCTTAATGTGAAAAACCTCAAATATACTGTTTCACCTCAGTACCAAACTTATAAACCTTAAAAAGTGTCAATGTGTCTGTGTAATTGTGTTCTGATATCTGCATATAAAAAAGATGAAAAACTGTATTGTAAATGTATTAAAGTAGAGTCTAAACACGAACGATAAGATTAAGCTTCTTGTTAATAGAACGACAAACCAGAATAATCACAATGGCACATAGGATTCTCATAATGCAACTGAATCTTATGTCTCTTCTTATATCCGATCAGTAATTACATTTGACTCAAGAGCATTAAAAGTAACAATCAGCTTGTGTTTCACAACTAGTCATAACACGTTTTGGTAAACTGTTTCATTGAAGGGAGTAGAGAAAAAAAAAAAAAAAAACTACAGCGAATCGAAGCACCATTTACAAACTTACAATTCCTTCATCCTAAATCCTTGTGATTTAACGTTGGGAAAAACAAACCAGGTTTTCAGAGTCGCGGCATTCAAGAACAAGCTGTTTTATAAGAAACAACAACTACACAAAAGTCTGCATTGTAAAGGGGTGATTATATAGTTGAAATCTATTATGGACATGGGATAGGATGAAGGCAGGGGCACTGAAGGAGAATGTCCTCTATAAATGCGTTGTGTCTTAATGAGCTTAGGAAAAATTTCAGCAATTCATATTGAAATATGCAGAGGGTTGCATTGCTGTGTTTCTCTTTGTTGTGTCGTAATTCCTATACATAGGAACTGGTAAGCGGAATAAGGTTGTTGAAGGCTGTTGTGGTTCAAGTCCATTTCACACCAAAACGCATGTCAACTTAATCAAAACTCCCCCACCGCCCATTACCATTAAATTTATAAACAAAGCCCAAGACCAAATTCCACTATTAAGCTTTCCCACATTTCTGAATTGACTAAAAAGCATTTTAATTAGACAAGATTACTGGCATCTCACAACAGAGCCGCTGATGGTTTGTTAATTAGGAATGTCGTGGCACGATTTTTGACCCGCTAAACAAGATCCTTAAGCTCAAATTAAAAGGCCTTGTTCTTGGAGTGAATGAGCCACTGGGCCTCATGTGGAGGCCTGATGAAATGGCCATAATAGGGGGGTGAGACCAGCCTACAAACAGAATCACTACACCCTTTGTAGAGCTTCCAAATTGCTAACAAGGAATTAATACACTCATGTACGCTCATCAGACCTTTCGTTTGCCCGGCGCACTAACCCGCTAATTTAAATGCAAGTTCTGTCCCTTTTTAAAGAACACCTGTTGGCTTTCTTCAATACCATCTCTTTCTATTACACACTAACTACTTATATATTAAGTTGAATTCATCTCTGCAGAACATATCATGACGCACAGGTTCACTTTACAGTTACAAAAGAGGTTTGTTTTTCCCTTTACATATCTAAAAAAACAAGCAACTATTCAAAAGATAAAAGCACTAACAAAATAAGGTGCTATGGAAACTTGTATATACTGCATACCATTGCTATACTATTGGTAAAGTCACTAGAAAATAGACAAACCAATTTCCATACGTAAGCATCTACATTAGAGTATGGCGAAAGTGATATTACAAATAGAAAGCAAATGTATAGTGTACTTTGAAAAAAAGCATATGAAACACTTAAGTAAATTGACATCTAAATTTAATATGACATTTCTAAGTGAAAACTAAGGTAGATCTGGTATAAAAAAAAAAAATCTTATCAAAGGGACGACAAAAGCAGTGGGCAGCTGTCCAAAATCTATAGGCTGTCCATAAACACTTGCTGCAAGTCTTATTCTTACCTTCCGCCTTCATGTAATGCACAGAATAAGCAATGACTTTTTCTGAGTTATACAGAGGCCTTTCCCACGATAGTATAATGGCTGAACTGGACATTGTCTCCGCTCTGAGGTTACGTGGAGCACTGGGCCTGTCTTCAGACATCACCACAGTCAGCCTTGCCTGGGACATGGCAGAGCCCTGGTTATTTTCGGCCATGCACTGATACAATGCATCGTCTTCAGGAATGATTTGGTTGATTACAAGTTTACTAGAACAAAATAAAAAAAATGATTATAAAAGTTTTAAAAAAGAAACAAGCATAGGAACCATTATGCTTTCAGTAGCAAGTTTATGGAATAAACATGAGACAACGAGATGGGATCCATCAAGCTATGCCCTTCTGTGCCACTGTGTAGATTACACATAAGGTAGACCTTATATACCTGCTGTACATTTTCATTCTCCCATTAGAGTGTATCTTTCTGCCATTCCTCAGCCAGGTGATTTTGGGAGTTGGAATTCCTTCTGCCTGACATACAAATCGAGCTGTTCCCGCACGTGGTCTTGTCAAACTTTCTGGTCGCTCAGTAAATGATGGTGGAGCTGTAAAGACACATACAGAGGCTCTTGGTCTATATTCCATACACCTGGTATTTTAATTCATTCACCCCACATGTGCAATGATAATATATATTTAGTTATTTTGCCATATAATAATGTTACACAACCATTTTTTTTTTTTGCTACAATTTAGGAAAAGATTAAATACCATACATGAAAATATGTTTTCATACAAAACAGAAATGTTGCTATATGGCATTATAATTTACAGATGCTTATATAGCTTACAGCGTAGTGCACACATTTGGTAGCATGTACTGGCACCTTCTGAATTCATTCTTGGTAAAAAGGCCAATAACACATTCTTATATTAAAGCAAAAACTGTTGTGGAAAAGCATTAATTAAGATTCGAATAGAAACGGAACACTGATAGTGTGGGTAATAAATCTTAACAATGGGCATATTAGCAAGTCCAGTGCCCACTTATTGATTTTCTGTAAAACATAGGCAAATTGCCTCTCCAGAAAGAAAGAGGACTTGAACTCTATAGCGCCACATGTTGGACGTAGCGATCCTACAAGTCACAATCAACCCTTTAACGAGTCTTGTAATATGACTTAGGATAAAAGCCAAATGAGAATCTCAATTTGCAGACAGTGTTTCGGGCTATTGGCCCTCGTCAGTGCAAAGTATGAAAACGGATTTGGCTAGGTGAGAGGCCCAGTCCAGAGCCTCTCACCTAGCCAAATCAGTTCTCATACTTTGCATTGACGAGGGCCAATAGCCAAAAACACAGTGTCTGCAAATTGAGATTCTGATTGGGCTTTTATCCTAAGTCATATAACAAGACTCGTTAAAGAGTTGATTGTGACTTGTAGGATCGCTACTTCCAATAGGTGGCGCTATAGAGTTCAAGTCCTCTTTCTTTCTGAAGAGGCAATTTGCATATTAAATTTCCCAGAGGAGCATTGCACGGCGAATAAGCCTCCTTACCTTGACAAGCCAGAGTTGGTATGTCACTCTCCACAAGGAGAAACCTTACCCTGTAAAACATACGGTAACTGATGTGTAGTGACTGATCAGCGTTTCTCCAGTAATCGCAGTCACTTGTGCTCTAGACTTCAAATGGTGGGACAGGAGGTAGATAGTTGACAGCTACCACTGTCATATTAGCTCTCCTGGGAATGCTTTTCTTTCACTTGGTCACCAATAACCCTCCCTCTCTATTCTAAGTCACCCTGGTGATCACTCACAGTGAGAGAAAGCTCTCTCTCATCCTATCAATGCTTGATTAGATCCATTTGAGTGTGAAACATGATCTAATATAAATGGTCAAATGTTTGTCTACCATGGATGTAGCTTGCAGACCAAAGTCATCACCTCAATTTCTTACCTAAAAGGCTTTTTTTTATAAACTAAAAAACAATGAATGTCGGGAGGTGAAGTGGTGAAATTTAGTGACAGTGGTTATTATTTTCTATCCTTCTTCATACTATGAATAGGAGGAACCAATGAAGAGGAACCAATTTTAAGTCTTACCCAAGACTATAACATTAGCCATGGCTACAGTGAAATTACGAGTTCCTGGAGTAGTTGCTCGGCAAATATAAACTCCGGCGTGCTGCACTTTCACATCAGATATAACAAGATTTCCATTTCCCACAACTCGTGTGTTGAAAACGTCAATGGGTCTTTGGTCTAGAAAATAAATTGCCAATATTTTTTGCAGTTAGGTAACATTTAATCTGGTATTAAAAATTTGATGACAGCCCTATTATAATTTTGTTTGAATTTTCTCATGCATTACTTCTTTTAGCAAAGTTCTTACCAAGTCTGCTCCAAGATACTATTGGTTTAGGGTTTCCCCTAGCCATACACTCCAGTGTAACAGTTTGGTGTACAGAGGTAGTTGTATTCTGAGGAGATGCAATGATGATTGGCTTCTGGAAAGGCTCTTCTGGTGTGGCTAGAAAAAGACATACAACAAAAAAAAAACTTTAGATTGGCTCTCAGAGGCACAGAATAATGAACAAAGGCGGCCATAGACTTGACTAGACTTACAAAGCAACATTGCAAACATTTTGAGTTGTGCAACTTTATTTTTCTTCTACAAACAAGTCAATATAAATATACGGACTAGTAATGTGACTAGTGCTACCATTTTTTGTGGCCACCAGCAAACATCCATATCAGGCCACATAGATTGTATGATGCATCATGTGTCACATTCGATTGTACAGTGTATATGGGCGATGCACAAATCTAGTGAATATATTTGAATGCTACATACCTGGTAAAACAGTTAATGAGGCTTCGGCACTCTTCCGTCTATTTAACGAGGTGGTGGCTATGCATCGGTAATTTCCAGCGTCTTTCTTAGTGATGCCATAGATCTGAAGAACCCCTTTTGGTAGCACAGTAATCCTTTATGTAAAATACGACAAAGTGTTATTTAACTTATTATTTTCATGTATTTAAAGAATCTGTGAGTCTCCGTATGCTAAAGAATTTGTTCTACAAATTTGCTAGACATTTTGATTGTTATGGCCCTGGTGCAGAGACTGCCACTGATCGCTAAAACAGAGGGGAAGTACTGAAGATGCTATTCTTGAGCGCAAAATAAAACTTTTTTTTTTTTTTTACAAATCTAGTCAATGGGCAAACTCTCATACTCCCTTATTGGCATCCACCTTGATCCAGCTCAGGTCGCTTTGTGGTCTGCATAGAGACAGGAAGCGTTGATGTCACAGTTTAAAAAGCTGCTTGATAACTGTGGCATAAGATTGCCTGCAGCGGTCAGACGATTAAGCAGCATGTCAGATATTTTATGATGACATGCTGGTCAAGTCATCTGATCACTGCAGCCACTGGCTGGTGGCACATTGACATCATCGCTTCCTGTTTCTGCACAGACCACTGACCAGCCAGTTCTGAGTCCATATCTGTACTGGTAGGAAAGTATGATAGCTTTGTTTGTTTTTTTAACATATCTTTATTTCCTTTGCAAAATTTTTATTTAACTTGGGATAGCTAAAGGTACTGTCACACTAAGCGAGATCGCTAGCGATCTCGCT
>VIAB01006597.1:11896-23726 GCA_009801035.1 Oophaga pumilio
CTGAAAATCTCGGCTTATACATGGGTATATACGGTAATTATCGTTTGCCATTGTTTCTGCTATATTAGGCCTAAATGTTACCTACATACAAAAAACATACTTTACAAGGACCAATATCACCAAAATCATCAGAGTACAAGGTCCAAGTTATAACGCTACACGATGGTTTCTACCCTTACCACTACATAGTGAATAAAGAATATTACCATAACTGTACAAAACAAAACACACTGTACAAAGACCAATATTACCAAAATTACAACTATACAAAGCACAAAAAATACTGCTACACAATGACATTGCGTCACCATGGCAACGATCGGGACCTTGTGTCACGCCGCGGGGTCTCCAATCCAAAGGCAGAGGGGCTGTCAAGCCCTCTGTCAGCTTCCGGAATGCTGTGATCATGTTCGATTGCAGTATTTTGGGGGTTAAAGTGCCGGGAGAGGTCTGTGACTGCTCTTGGCACCTAGTGCTGGGTGTCATGTCAGAATCAGCTGACACCCGGCTGCGATCACCCGCGCACCCCCCGTGAGCGCGGCCGATCGCAATGATGTAAATTCCATCCATGGTCAAATTGGCCCAGGTCACATGGACGGAATATTACGTCCGATGTCAGAAAGGGGTTAAAAGAGGTTGGACCATGATCACTCGCCCCTCAACTAAAATGGAGAGGTAGTCATGCATGTTCACTGAAATTTAATTTATTGTCTATAGGAATAGCCAACCTTAATGTGACCACCGTTCCATTCAAATGGTGGACACAGGACTCCTGTTCCCTTCATTGGGTGGGGATCTAATGGTGTGACACCCAAACATATTTATCCCTTATCCTGTAGAAGGGTGATTAATGTTACTTATTGACCAACCCTAGCAAATACTCTGTTAAAGGGGTGGCTACTTTATAGTTAGTATTACCAAATGTGTTTTAAAAATAAATATGAGCAACTTAGTGATATATTCTTTTTGAAAAGTTGCTACCATTTTTTATATTAGTAAAGACACTCCGTCTTGCTCTGCCACACTTCCTTCTCATCCATATGGCCCTATTTTCCATAGGATAGATACAACTTCAAGGTCGTGTGACCATGTCACTCATTCTCCTCTATTGAAACACACTGCACCTTGCCAAATGCAATGTTGGGAACCTAGTGCAAGTGCAATGTGTATGATCACATGCTCCTTCATGAGCTGCAGTCGTTTATAAAAGGGAATCTGTCAGCAGGTTTGTGCTGTGGAATCTTATAGCAGCATAATATAGAGAAAGAGAGCCTGATTCCAGTGATGTATCACTTGCTGGGCTTCTTCTTGCAGTTTTGATGGAATCCCTGTTTTCTCTGATGTAGATATAACACAGCTAAGGCTTCTGGGCTGTGTATAATCCCTCCCACACCACTGTCAGTTTCCTGTGTACACTGTACATTGTCAGTGGTGGGGGTTGTGGTTACAAAAATTAGCCTGACTTTCCTGCACTAGACATGCAGTCAGGCAATGATAATCTCCTGCTGATAAAACACTGATTATATTGAAACTACAGCACACAGCCTAATAAGTGACACATCCCTGTAATTAGGCTTTCTGTCTTCACATTATGCTGCTCTCATATTAAATAGCAAAAAAGTGTTGACAGATTCTCTTTAATATAAAAACGTGCATATTTTGAAAACAGTATTTTTAAGTAGATCGCTAGTATTTTTTGATATTTTATTATATTAACTGTTAAGTGGCCAAAAGTTTTAATCATAAGGCATTTGCTTTTCTTTAGTACATAAAGAATTGTGTAACCCAAACCTGTATAGAAAAATAATGAGCTGCTCGATATAATGTATTTTTTTTTAACATACAGAATAAGACTATTTACCATAACTGCTGCAGAGGACTTTCATCGCCGTTCCATACTGCCTTTCTTGCTCAATTTGTGCTTCTCTAATTACCCGCAGTCAATAACTTCTTAGAGTATTGACGGTTTTTTAAGTAACTTTCATTTATCCTTTAAGCAGTTTTTCACAAGCTGATTCGAATTTGGAATAGCGGTATCAACAGATTATATCTTGTAGCCACATAAGACCACAAGCAAATTGGTGGATTTGGGAACTATCATTGAAAGTAAATGACCTCAATGTTTGAATCCAAAATTATAGAACTTAAAAGGAAAAAAAATGCCGAAAGATTTGCCTCGGTTCAAAAGATTCACATTCATAAGAAGAACACCAAGCATTTTATTTGTAGCGGATTAATGCAAGAGAGCCGATGTAAAATCAGAGCACTGGTACATCTAAAAAAAATAGAAAAAAAATACAGCTGAGATATTGAAGATTAGTGATGTGACTATAGTTAGGTCTGCAAATTAACAAAATACTATATTTTATAGGTACACCAATATCCTCAATCCTAAATTATTAAACCAAAAAAGAATACTCAAAGACCATTACTTAATGAGATGTGGTTTTATAAAGAGGGCTAAAAATATCTTTATTATATTGTATTAAAATCCTAACAAAAAAGTCATACATATGTAAGAACAGGGCAATACAAATACAGAAGAAAAGGTAAGTTTACCTGCATAAGAGTATAGTACAATAAATTGATAGATCTATTTAGAGTCTGTTAAATGTTATATTATAGATGAAGGTATAAATCACAAAATGAAAACATAGTATCATGTATACCAAGAATACCATAACATGCAATGGATTTAATATTAAAAAGTCCATGTAATAATGGGCTCAATCCTTGTAAAAATCCTGATCATTTCTTACAGCTACATCTCACACACATAAACATGATAAAACACTATATTATACATTTTAATATGACGGCAGTAGATGGTGTGAATACACTAGTTGTAGACTTACCACAGAGGATACCAGACAAAAAGAGACCAATATGTAAATGTAACGTTACGTGAAGAATAGGAGTCCAGGAACCCATCACACCCAATGCGTGTTTCGCAATGAAATGCTTCGTCCAGGGGTTTATTTTATAGGTTGTGTTGGCTTTACAGCTGACACCATTTCTTTGACATTGTGAAGCTATCAACTGTAATACAAAAGAAAAGTGGAGTAATTATTGCATTAGTTAAAAAAAAAGGAAAAAATATCCTTCTTCCTTCTGTACTCCAAAGTAGGAAAAATCTGCTGATGCCTTTGAATTTAACCAGCAGTCAATCTTAACATAGTGATCTCAAATCATAAACAAGAGCTTAAGCTTATTTCAAGTTTCACAAAGGTATGCCCCCAATACAACATAGAATCATGAAATTGGTACTAATAACTGGTGTACATAATGTGTATGGTTATCCTGGGTTAGGGCAATTAGCAGTCATGTCCTTGCTGGAAGTTCAGGATGTCTTCTGGCTGCCATCATGAGCTCACTAGGGAGGTTGTTCTAAATGGAAAATGACTTTAAAGCAGTTTCCAACTATAGCCTTTATAAGTGTCCACTAGATTTGTCGTAATTCTGAGAATAGGGTTCTGGGTGCCTGATACCTGTTTGTATATAGTGAAGTAAATGAGTATTTGATCCCTTGCTGATTTTGTAAGTTTGCCCACTGACAAAGACATGAACAGTCTATAATTTTAAGGGTAGGTTAATTTTAACATTGAGAGATACAATATCAAAAATAAAATCCAGAAAATCACAATGTTTAAATTATATAAATTTATTTGCATTTTACTGTGAGAAATAAGTATTTGATCCCTCTGGCAAACAAGACTTAATACTTGGTGGAAAACCCTTGTTGGCAAGCACAGCAGTCAGACGTTTTTTGGAGTTGATGATGAAGTTTGCGCACATGTCAGGCGGAATTTTGGTCCCTTCCTCTTTGCAGATCATCTCTAAATCATTAAGATTTTGAGGCTGTCACTTGGCAACTCGGAGCTTCAACTCCCTCCATAAGTTTTCTATGGGATTAAGGTCTGGAGACTGGCTAGGCCTTTCCATGACCTAAATGTGCTTCTTTTTGAGCCACTCCTTTGTTGCCTTGACTGTATATTTTAGGTCATTGTCTTGCTGGAAGACCCAGCCACAACCCATTTTTAATGTCCTACCAGAGGGAAGGAGGTTGTCACTCAGGATTTTACGGTACATGGCTCCTTCCATTCTCCCATTGATGCGGTGAAGTAGTCCTGTGCCCTTAGCAGTGAAAAACCCCCAAAACATCATGTTTCCACCTCCATGCTTGACAGTGAGGACGGTGTTCTTTGGGTCACAGGCAGCATTTCTCTTCCTCCAAACATGGCAAATTGTCTCATCTGACCACAGCACCACAGCGCCAATCACTCACAGAATCATCCAGGTGTTTATTTGCAAACTTCAGAAGAGGTTGCACGTACAGTACAGACCAAAAGTTTGGACACACCTTCTCATTCAAAGATTTTTCTGTATTTTCATGGCTATGAAAATTGTAGAATCACACTGAAGGCATCAAAACTATGAATTAACACATGCGGAATTATACATTACACTTTACAAAAAAGTGTGAAACAACCGAAAATATGTTTTATATTCTAGGTTCTTCAAAGTAGCCACCTTTTGCTTTGATTACTGCTTTGCATGCAGAAAAGGTGAACGGATGGATTCTACATGCCTGGTTCCCACCGTGAAGCATGGAGGAGGTGGTGTGATGATGTGGGGGTACTTTGCTGGTGACAATGTTGGGGATTTATTCAAAATTGAAGGCATAGTGAACCAGCATGGCTACTACAGCATCTTGCAGCAGCATGCTATTCCATCCGGTTTGCGTTTAGTTGGACCATCATTTATTTTTCAACAGGACAATGACCCCAAACACACCTGCAGGCTGTGTAAGGGCTATTTGACCAAGAAGGAGAGTGTTGGGGTGCTACGCCAGATGACCTGGCCTCCACAGTCACCAGACCTGAACCCAGTCGAGATGGTTTGGGGTGAGCTGGACCGCTCACCGCTTCAATTTTGAATTAATCCCCAACAGTGTCACCAGCAAAGCACCCCCACACCATCACACCACCTCCTCCATGCTTCACGGTGGGAACCAGGCATGTAGAGTCCATCCGTTCACCTTTTCTGCGTGCAAAGCAGTAATCAAAGCAAAAGGTGGCTACTTTGAAGAACCTAGAATATAAGACATATTTTCAGTTGTTTCACACTTTTTTGTAAAGTGTAATGTATAATTCCACATGTGTTAATTCATAGTTTTGATGCCTTCAGTGTGATTCTACAATTTTCATAGTCATGAATATACAGAAAAATCTTTGAATGAGAAGGTGTGTCCAAACTTTTGGTCTGTACTGTATGCCTTCTTGAGCAGGGGGACCTTGTGGGCTCCTTCTCACCCAGTGTTTTACGTATGGTTTTGTAGTCCATTCCAGCTTTCTGCAGGTCTTTGATCTTGTCCCTGACGTTAGAAAGCTCTTTGGTGTTTGCCCAAGTTGTAGAGGTTAGAGTCTGACTGATTAATTGAGTCTGTGGACACGAGTCTTTTATAAAGGTGACTATGTAAGACAGCTGTCTTTAATGCAGGTAACAAGTTGATTAGGAGCGTCTAACTGGTCTGTAGGAGCCAGAACTCTTAAAACTTATTTCTTAGTGCAAAATGCAAATAACTTAATATAATTTATACAATGTGATTTTTTGGATTTTAGTTTTGATATTCTATCTCTCAATGTTAAAATTAACCTACCCTTAAAATTATAGAGTGTTCATGTCTTTGTCAGTGGGCAAATTTACAAAATCAGCAAGAGATCAAATAATTATTTCCTTCATTGTATATAGGAGTTGCTTTTCATTAATAAAACAGGTCTACAAAAAAACAAAAGACATTTCAGGTGCCAAGGTTTTTGGAATGGATTAGGGTACTTTGAGGATGCTGAATTCAAAAATCCCATTACTTTTGCTGAATTGGTTCTAGTTTTTAAGATAATTCATCCATGAAAATAATGCAACTTTTGTGTGATAACAAATGCAATAGCTTCTGGTCTTTTGGTCTGTGTTTTGACTCTTTAACAGTGTCTTACGTAATTAAATATCCCATATAATTATTTTATATTTTAAGTTGTAGGCATACAATGCTATAAAAGTGACCTTTTGAAGACAGAATTCAACTGTAATTAATTAATTAACTATTAACCCTTTCACTACCTCCGCCGTACTAGTACAGCGAAGGACGCATCTCTTCCTTTGATGTGGGCTACGGTGGTGAGCCCACGTCAAAGCCGAGACATATAAGCTGTTTTTCACAGCTGACATGTGCCCGCAATAGTGGCAGGTAGAATCGCGATCCACCCGCCGCTATTAACTACTTAAATGCCGCTGTCAAACTCTGACAGTGGCATTTAACGTGCGCTTCCGGGAATCATGCCGGAAATACGCACACCGTTGACCCCCATCAAGTGATGGGGGGTCATCGTTGCGTCGGCATAACAACCAGAATTCTCTATGGTTCTTGATGCTGGATTGCTATGAGCGCCAACCTGTGGTCGGCGCTCATAGCAATGCAGTAATTCTACTACATAGAGACGATCTGAGGATCGCCACTATGTAGCAGAGCCGATCGAGCTATGGGAGCTTCTAGCCACCCATGAAGGCTATTGAAGCATGACAAAAGTTAAAGAAAATGTTTTTAAGAATATGAAAAAAATAAAAAAATAAATATTCAAATCACCCCCCCTTTCGCCCCATTCAAAATAAAATAAAAAAAAAATCAAACAGACACATATTTGGTATCGCCGCTTTCAGAATCGCCCAATCTATCAATAAAAATAAAGGATTAGCCTGATTGCTAAACGGTGTAACGAGAAAAAAAATCAAGACGCAAGAATTACTTTTTTGGTCACCACAACATTGCATTAAAATGCAATAACGGGCAATCAAAATATCACATCTGCACCAAAATGGTATCATTAAAAATGTCAGCTCGGCACGCAAAAAATAAGCCCTCACCCAACCTAAGACCACAAACAATGGAGACGCTACAGGTCTTGGAAAATGGCCCATTTTTTTTTTTTAATCAAACTTTGGAATTTTTTTTCACCACTTAGATATAAGAGAACCTAAACATGTTTGGTCATATGATTCAAATAATTATCATATCACTGAATACCAAATGAAAAACTACAGAAACCTACCATCAGGCTGCTGCAATGCAGGTATGTGCAGACTCCACTAGATGACAATAGAATGGAGGAAGGACTGCACACTCCCAGGGCAGGCTTGCAATGCAGCAGCAAGGCTACCAAAGGTGGTAGCAGAGTAGTCAACAAGCCGAGTCAAGCAACATACTGTAGCGCAGTACAAAATGGAATAAACAAACTCAGGGTCAGAGGCA
Source organism: Oophaga pumilio (assembly GCA_009801035.1). NCBI lineage: Eukaryota > Metazoa > Chordata > Amphibia > Anura > Dendrobatidae > Oophaga > Oophaga pumilio. The sequence goes on from VIAB01006597.1 coordinate 19,200, forward strand.
AGCCGAGGAGGTCAGAGCCGGTTAGGAGCAGAAGTACCAAAGGTCAGAGCAGTACACGTGGTCAGAAACAAGCCAGGGGGTCAGCAACGGTCGGAAGCGGATATGACAAAGACAAAAGCAGGTCCAAATGCAAGCTGAGTCAAAAACAGGGAGTCAACTAACAGGGAAACACTGAGGCAGGACAGAGAGGGAATAAACAGACATGGGGCAAGTCATTGATTGCAGCAGGGCAAATCTGGATATACCAGTGTCAGATACACACGCCGAAGGCATAACTATAGCTGACACCGCCTGTAGGATGCAGCAGAGCTAAATGGCAAACCTGAGACCAAACTGAGGCTGAGAAAACTTAACCCCTGAAATAACAAGGTCGGGAACATGGAAAGACAGGACTCAAAACCCAGTGTGGATCAGGACACCTATTCTCAATTTGTAAGAGAGGGATCAATCATCATTACTATTATAAATGCTTGAATTATTGCACAAAATACAATGTAATCAATAGATCTTGGAATAATAATAAGTTCCACAGTTGGATACATTAAAAAAATGTTCCTGTGCTGAGATAATCTTATAAATGTGTCCCTGCTATGTACTGTATTATTTTCTGTGTCCGACCATGCAGAGTTGCTACAGTTCGAGTTTGGCACATATGACAGATCATGGTCAGGGATGGTGGGCTTAGGTCACTTATAATAAGTGAGTATACAGATTAAATAGCAGGGGTTTGCAGCTACTGCATTATGAGGTAACACATTTCCTGCCAAGTTTTTTACACAAGTGAGCATTTCTATCATGTCACCATTCCTGTGAGCTCATCATAAATCAAATAAGTGACATATAAGCTCAGCAGCTGTTAGTATCCATTCAGTTTGACCATCCGCCATCTTGTTGTAGTTTCTTGCTTCTGGTCTGTTTTCCCCTGGTGCTGGGCTTGTCGTTGGTCAGGTGATTGTATCACCCTTTATTACCCTGCACCTGCCTCTCAGTCCTTGCTGGACATCAGTGTTAATCCGCTTGAGTTCTGGCTAGGAGTCTTGATAGCGTTGTGCTATACTTTATGCAGTTCTGGGAACTCTAGTTCTGCTTGCTTAATCTTTTGTTTTTCCTTTTGTTTTTGCAGCTTCCTTCATTTTCCTGCTAGGAGGTTACCAGTGTTTTGTTCCCAATCCCTAGATCTTTCAGGGATCCCCTTCCCCCTCCTGCAGGTCTTCGCTTGAGTCTAGACTAGGATCGTCGGTGGGTCTATTCGCAAGGAATAGGTCGCCCGCTCCATCTTAGGGATCGAGCCTAGTCCTAAAGCAGGGTCAGATCTTCCCCCCGCTCTATTCCTGAGTTGCAGACCCATAACAGCAGCCACTGGAGCTCCTGTATCACTGGCTTTATGATGACAGGAGATGTGGCAGAAATACTCCGGTGATAAAACTGGTAGGGAAATATGTTACCTCAAGCAGTGAAATGTGTTATTTTAGAAAGCAGCAGTTGCGAGCCCCTGTTGATTAGTCTGTATACTCACTTATCATAAGTGACTTAGTTTTCCCCCCTGGCGGGAGGTGTGGTATGTGCCAACCATCAACAGGAACAGCTCTGCATTTTCGCACATAGCAAATAACAGTACGTAGCAGGGGCACATTTATATCATTATCTTAGCACATGAACATTTTTTAACACTTCCAATTTTTCATGGGAAAGCCACTTTAAGTTGAATGAATGACCTAAGCAACTTTAATGAGCGTGAATAAAAAAACATTTATGTGCCAAGGTTTGAATGTTGTGTTTTGCATTCACGTTTCAGTGACTAAAATACAACAGCCATAAAATGACACCATTTGATAATGATGAGCATTAAACAAGGAGAATAGCAAGTGTAATTCTTTATTACCTTTGTCAGCACGGAGGGAACAGAGGAATTCTAATTTATACAGCAGTATTTTCTATATATTGGAACATTGTAAAGACAAAAATCATTTAGTAGCATATTAATACTTATGAGTATGAATTAAGTTGTTAAATAAGAAAAGTTCCTATAATGTATAAAATGTAACTAGAAAGTATTTCAAATATATTAGACATTAAATGCAATATTCCCAAAGGAATGATTGATAGATTGTGGCTTATAATTACTTAGAGCAGCAATATATAACTCTGAGTAAAATGCTCTTAAAGTGAATCTGTCACCTGGTTTTTACTACATCAAGTGAGAGTAGCATGATGTAGGGGAAGATACCCTAATTCCAGTGATATATCACTTAATTGGCTGCTTGCTGCAGTTTTGATAAAACGTGTTGTCTGAATATTGAGCCCTATATAACTCCATCCACACCACTGATTTACAGTTTTGTGTGTATACTGTGCATAGGCAGAAAGCTGCCAGTCAGTGGTGATGGTGAGGTTTTACAAAGTTCATGAATATGAATGACTACATTACAGAAGATTTACTAGTCTACTAGTGATAATTTTCTCATAAAACAGTGATTTTATCAAAACTAGAGCTAGTAGATCAGTAAATGGCACATCCTTAGAATCAGGGTCTCAGTCTCTATATTTCGTTGCTCTCAGATTAGGTGGCAAAAATCTTGTGTGTAAACATTGCTTATATTGGAATATGACACATTGACTTAAGGTACACAATTGTATTGGCCACAGATGCCAATACATGCAAAAGAGAAAATATATGCAATGATCATGGTAAGTTTATATGGCAGATTTCCATTGACATCTACTTGAGATGACTTAACCCCTTGGTGACCGAGCCAATTTTGACCTTAATGACCAAGCAAAATTTTACAATTCTGACCACTGTTTTTTCATGACATTTTGTACTTTGTTATAGGGGTAAAATTTATTCGATATGACTTGCGTTTATTTATGAAAAAAGCAGAAATTTGGCAAAAATTTAGAAAATTTTCTAATTTTTAATTTTTGTGCTCTTAAACCAGAGCATTACGTCAAACAAATTAGTTAATAAATAACATTTCCCACATGTCTACTTTACATCAGCACAATTTTGTAAACATAATTTTTTTGTTAGGACGTTATAAGGGTCAAAACTTGACCGTGGATTTCTCATTTTCCAACAAAATTTACAAAACCATTTTTTTAGGGAGCACATCACATTTGAAGTGACTTTGAGGGGCCTATATGGCAGAAAATACCCAAAAGTGACCCCATTCTAAGAACTGCACCACTCAACGTGTTCAAAACCGCATTCAAGAAATTTATTAACCCTTTAGGTGCTTCACGAGAACTGAAGCAATGTGGAAGGAAAAAAAAATTTTTTGCTTTTTTCACAAAAAAATTTAATTTGGACCCAACATTTTATATTTTCACATAGGTAACAGGAGAAAATGGACCACAAAATTTGTTGTGCAAATTCTTCTTCTGAGTATGCTGATACCCAATATGTGCAGAAAAACCACTTTTTGGGCACATGGCAGAGCTCAGAAGGGAAGGAGCACCGTTTTACTTTTTGAATGCAAAATTAGCTGAAATTGAGAGTGGGCGCCATGTCGCGTTTGGAGAGCCCCTGATGTGCCTAAACAGTGGAACCCCCCCCGCAAGTGACTCCATTTTGGAAGCAACACTCCTCAAGGATTTTATTCAGGGGTATAGTGAGCATTTTGAACCCACAAGTATGACACAGAATTTGATAACATCGGGTTCTTATCTTGAATATGTCGTCATTAGCATTGAGCGCAAGTGCTCACTACTCCAGTTTGCATCGGGTGCTTAGGTATGCACCAAATATCGTGAGTACTCGAGTGACATGCTCAAATTCATGATCTGCATGTTTTTCAGTTGTCAGACACTCAAAAAAACATTCGGGGGTCTGTGATACTGCGTACATACCCGAACACCCGATGCAAACTGGAGTAGCGAGCATTTGCGCTCAACACTAGCTGCCATATCATCATTTTTTTTTCACTTTTGAAAAACCCAATTCTAACTCTAACCCTACCACAACCTTAACACCAACCCCAAAGGCAAAGAATGTAAAAAAATTAACATTTTTTATTTTACAATTTTTATCTAAGGGGGTGACAAAGGGGGATTTGATTTACTATTTTTATTTTGATCACCGTGATAGGGTCTATCACGGTGATCAAAAAGACCCAATAGGAAAAATTTCCTATTGTTGCCGGGTACCGGTCGGCAGATCTCAGTGGGCGCACTGATAGCGGAGGTATCGGGGTTCTCAGGGGACCCCATTGGTCTCTTCTCTGATATGTTAGATCATATCAGAGGAGAGAAATTAATTTTAAATCAGACTTTTTAATTTTTTGTAATTGCCATTTTTTGGTGAATAACGGCGATCACGTGACGGGATTGTAAAAAAACGCCCCTGATCATGTTCTCCTGCTCTCAACTCTTAACCCCTTAACAACCAAGCCATTTTGTAGGTTAATGACCAGGCCAATTTTTACAATTCTGACCATTGTCAATTTATGTGCTTATAACTCTGGAACGCTGCAACGGATCTTGATGATTCTGAGACTGTTTTCTCGTGATATATTGTACTTCATGATA
>VIAB01006597.1:29842-64489 GCA_009801035.1 Oophaga pumilio
CAGCTGTCAGTGCAGGAAGCTCAGCCACTGCAGCGCTGAGCTCCAGCACTGATCTGGCAGAAGAGGCTGAAATTTCAGCATCTCCGGCCCGATCGCTGCTGTGTTTGGTCAGTCACATTGACTGACCAATCACAGCGCTGTAGGTGCATAGACAGCTGTCGGCAACGACATCACATTTTGTTTTTTTAAGTTCTATAGAGAAGCCTAAGTAAAAAGATGCTAGAACAAAAAGCCACACCTAGAGCATACTGCATTTTAAAATAAACATCAAAAGCCTAAAATGAAAAACAAAATGCTCAAGAACATCCAAAACAAAATTGTATGCATGTTCTGCACTATAGCTTTAGAAGATATAACATCTAGCTAAATACAAAAAATGCAGTAAAAAACTCCACAAAAATGCATTAGTCTTAAAAGACGATGGGATAAATTCACCAAACGTTAGACATCTAGCCTAAAAGTATTGAAATTTCACCAAATTTTTGCGCAACTCATGATTGTGCTAAAAAATTTGCTACTTTTGGTGTTTTTATGTAACCTTCACCAGCTTTTGGAAAACTGGGCATAGCTTAGTGAGATGGGTCACTCATAGCCAAGTTTTTGCCCAACAAATTTATCATAATTTACTCCCCAAAAGACATGCAAATAATGACCAGTGACCACAATATACTGTGCAGTACATTTTTAATAGTGGTGCATGACAGTTGACAGATGTATCCGGTTCATCAGGAGGTACATACATCTTAATTATATTGGTGCATTTTACTCCAACGTACTGTTCATCAAGACTTGCAAAATGCCAGTTTTCATGAGTAGGCCTCCATGTAATGAAACCACCCTAAAGGTATGTGCACGCAATGTCGTTTTCAGGCGTATTCAGTCTGGATTCTACCTGAAAAAGCGTAAAAAAAATGGCAAAAATAGAATGAACTGATTCACAACAATGTAAAACCAACTTGCTTAGCATATGTTCAGTGTTTTTGAAACTCTTTCACCCACTGAAATCCTGAAAACATGACCTGTTGGTGGCTATTGAGGACCGGACTTGGGGAACAAGAGTAATATTTCTGGCAAAATACACGTAGTTTCATGCCACTGCGAAGATGTATCGAATTCATTAGAAGGCATGCGCCTGTTAAAGAATTTGGCGCATAGTACTTCGGTGACCTCTTCATTAAGACTGGTGGGTGCAAAAGTTGTCCTAATCTCATACAAAGTTTCCACACAGTCATGAGACTGTCCAAAACAAAATTTAAAGTGACGCTCAACCCCTCAACATTAAATTTGGCTATATATTTCTAATGTATAGTCACTATACCTAATGTACTGTAATATTTTGCTCCTGTGTGTTGGAGTGCCACCCCACCTTCTATTTTCATATTCTCTAAAATTGCCACTACAGGGACATGGGGAATGTCTGGAAGGCCTGAAGAAAACCTTTTCTGTGCTGAGGGATTGATGTGGTACAGTCATAGAATCATAGAATGGTAGAGTTGGAAGGGACCTCCTGGGTCATCTGGTCCAACCCCCTGATTAAAGCAGGATTCACTAAATCATCCCAGACAGATGTCTGTCCAGCCTCTGTTTGAAGACTTCCATTGAAGGAGAACTCACCACCTCTCGTGGCAGCCTGTTCCATTCATTGATCACCCTCACTGTCAAAAAGTTTTTTCTAATATCTAATCTGTGTGTCCTCCCATTCAGTTTCATCCCATTGCTTCTAGTCTTTCCTTGTGCAAATGAGAATAAAGATGATCCTTCTACAATGTGACAGCCCTTGAGATATTTGTAGACATCGGCACTGGTCCATTTCTCATTAATGGGAAAACGTTAACTCAGACTTTTCCACAGCCTCCTCATACCTCTGTGGTGGCCATTTTGGTGATTATGAAAATGGCCTGATGTGACAGATGGAGGTAAAAGCAGCAATATAGTGACTATACATCAGAAATGTATGATCAGATTTAGTGTCAAGTTGTAGGGTTTCTTTAAATGAATTACTTTATAAGGTTGCTGAAGCATTAAATCTTACAGTAGGATATAACGCACTCATGTGTTATGCAAACGCCACGTTGGTCTCGGACTATTGTAGCAGAATTGTAGGATGCCAGGCTGCCCTTTTATCTCCTGCCAACAGTGTGTAATTAATGGGGTCATTTATAAATGAGAAAAATGTAGCCCTCTGGCACACATAATTATGCGCTAATACAGCATGCACAGGTAGAGTCTCGTATTACTTTTTTTTAATTAATTTTCTCCATAAGATGACTCTTCGCTTACAGTTATAAAAATATACTTTCACAAGAAGTAAAAAAAGAAAAAAATTACTTTTGAAACAGTTCTCTATCCATCTGTGCTAGACATCCCCTGTGGTCTGCCATTATTATACAGAACAAGAACTAATAGGAAAAATAAAATAAAATAAAAAAATAGAAACATTTCTTGCAGTAGCGGTGTAGTGTCGTCATAGGTATGCTATAATTCTAATAGCCATAAAAAATTGCATTGGTTATAAACTGGACTGGCATGGCATCTGGGCAGCAGGTGGTATAATAGAGACACAAACAGGAATGATTGTCATAGAAAGCCTGGAATGTCAATCTCTGGTAGCTTGGTACAGAGAAAGATATTTTTTAACATATACCGGAGGGGGTTTTAAATTATATCCTCAGCTCAGGTACCTGGTAACTTTTATTAATTGTAATAAATTATTGCATATTATATTATACACTTATTATTTCCTGCTGCCTAAGCGGTCTACATCTTTGTATTCATCGTTGGTCAGATTTGGATGCAGAAACACAATTTCCCAAGGCAAAGGTAATAAGTTGCTGAGTTGAAATGCATCAGTGTAACAGATCAGAAAATAAGCTAGAGTTTCAATCCTGTTTTTATGTTAACCATATTTTGCAACAGCTTTTGTTGGCTGTTAATTTTTTTTTTAATTCACTCTCTATATCAAAAACATTTAGACTTGAGAGTCCTCAGTGGTTGATACCTTTTAATGGCTAACTGAAAAGATGGTAACAAATTGCAAGCTTTCGAGACTACTCAGGTCTCTTCATCAGGCATAGACTAATACAACATCTGAAGAATCACATATTTATACACAAAATAGCACAGAAAAAATGCAATAGGTGGGACAAGTGACGTGAAGCAGAACTGTCATTATGGCAGAGGGACGAACATAAATATGACTAGTTCATAGATAAGGAGTGAGAGTTTTATTACCCTCTGATTGGAGTCTGGTGTTGTTGTGATGACCCTAAAAGGTCAGGGAAGCAAATTCATTAATTGTTGTAGAAAGACATAAAACTCTGAGATATATTCATCCCAGCACTAAGAGTGTCAAAGGTCATCATAAGTTTATATTCCCAGACTTTTCTATCCTTCTCAGATTTGAAGTTAGATTTTAATACCAGTAATTCCATATCCGTCATACTATGACCGGGCATACAAAAGTGTTTTGCCACAGGTAAATCCATTCTCCTTTCTCTTATTGAGTGGCGATGTGAGTTCATTCTTGTTCTCAGTTTTTGCCCGGTCTCACCCACATACAGACCCCCAGTTGGACATTTAGTACATATAATTAGGTACACCACATTAGATGTGATGCAGCTGAAAGTACCTGGTATCTTGTAGTCCTGATGGGAGTTGGGGATCTTTATCCTGTCCGTGGTCATTATAGATGTACACGTTTTGCATTTCTTTTGTTTGCAAGGAAAGGTACCTGCAGCTGTTGGGGAGGACAGGGAGCTTCTGACAATGATGCTTCTTAGATTTGGGGGCTGCCTAAAACATAGTAGTGGGGGGTCTGGAAATATGGATTGTAATCGGGCATCTTTTTGCAGTAAAGGTTGTAGTTTCCGTGCAGCTCCCCTTAGCATCTCCAGACTTGGATTGTAGGTGACCACTAGAGGCACCCGGTTATTTTCTTCTTTAGCTTTGTAATGTAGCAGGTGATTCCTTGATATTCTGGTGGCTCTTGTAATTTGGTTTTCAATTGTTCTTGGATGGTAGCCCTGGTTCAAAAAAGTCTTTCTGAGGCGACCAAGGTGTTCATCTCTATCCATGGGGTTGGAACATATACGGTTGTATCTGATGGCTTGGCTGTAGACAATAGAGTTATGTTCGTCCCTCTGCCATAATGACAGTTCTGCTTCACGTCACTTGTCCCACCTATTGCATTTTTTCTGTGCTATTTTGTGTATAAATATGTGATTCTTCAGATGTTGTATTAGTCTATGCCTGATGAAGAGACCTGAGTAGTCTCGAAAGCTTGCAATTTGTTACCATCTTTTCAGTTAGCCATTAAAAGGTATCAACCACTGAGGACTCTCAAGTCTAAATATTTTTCTATCTACTGGCTAACACGGTACGAAGATACACATCTTTCCTATATATCAAAAACAAAATTCAGAATCGTTTAATTTTTGTTGTTGGGCTGATAAGGTCAACTCTTTTACGACCTTGCGATTTTCTGTTTTTGCCTCCCCTTTTTCCAAGAGCCATAACTTTTTTATTTTTGCATCAATATACCTTTTAAGGGGTTGTTTTTTGTGGGACGATTTGCACTTTTGAATGACATCATTCATTTTATCACGTGATGCACTGGAAAGCTGGAAAAAAAATTTGCTTGTGCCACCATATTCCGAGACCCTTAACGTTTTCATTTTTCAGGACATGGGGCTGCGTAAGGGCTTATTTTTTGTGCCTTGAGCAGACGTTTTTACTGATACCATTCTGGTAGGAGATACGATGTTTTGATTGCAGGAGAGAGGAACAAGCAAACTTCCACGAGATCCAAATGAAAACCCGTAGGTTAGAGCCCAATCAATTAGACAGGTGGGTGCACAACAGGGCTGGAAAGCACAGAAAGGCAAGGAAAAATGTGGCACACCATGTGGAAAATGAAAAAATGTATTCAGCAATCATACCATGGTTAAAAACGTGCAAAACTCACGCGTTTCATTCGCAAAAACGCATCCTATGAGTAAAGGTGAGTTTTTGCACCTGAAACGCGTAAGCTTTTGTACATGTTTTTAACCACGGCATGATTGCCGAATAAATTTTTTCATTTTCCTCATGGTGTGCCACATTTTTCCGATGTTTTGATTACCTGTTATTGCAATGTTTTGATTCATTTCTTGTTACACCATTTACCGACTGGATTAATTTATTTTATAGTTTGATATATCGGACATTTTCGAACACAGCGATTCCAAACCTGTAATTTTTTTATTGTTTTATTATTAATGAGGCAAAAGAAGGGTGATTTGAACTTTTGTGTTTTTTTTTCCATAGTTTTAAAAATATTTTCCTCAGGAGACTTGAAGCTGTGACCATCCGATGGCTTGTGCTATACATAACCGTGCATAAGCACTTCTATGTATAACAGAAATCACAATTTCCTATGCATGCCGGCCAAGGTCCAGGATTCATAGGAGGATCATAATGACTTGCACATGGGTCATCAGCGGATCCCCGGCTATCATGGCAACCCATCGGCGTCCTGCGATCACCTCACGGTTGCGCCAATGGGCTGGTGGAGTTAGGCGCTCCCAGCCAGCGCATGTTAAATGCTGCTGTCAGAGATTGACAGTGGAATTTAACAGGTGAACACCTGTGGGTGGAGCTCTGACCCACCCGCAGCTGTTAGAGGCCCATGATGGCTGATTAAATCAGCCGTCATGTGCAGGGAAAGATGCAAGCTCAGCATGCGAACCTGCATTAAAAGCAAATACGCCTACGTCGTGAAGGGGTTAGTGTTATGCTGATACTTCCTGTTCCGCAAAAATCACTTTTCAGTAGTTATCTAATTATCATTACTGACAAAATAACAATGAAGTATCACATCTATATAGAGATGACACAAGGTCCACCATTCATAGTGGATGATGGTCACTATTCACCTTCTCCCCTCTCTGCACAATAACCTCTGTACAGATCTCCGAGCATGCCTAGAAAAGTTTCCCCATAGAAGTCAGTCTACATCTCCAGTGTATTGCATTCCGTGGTCCATGTAGCTATCCCTTAAATGTGGATAGCAGCAGCTCAAGCAAGATGCCCATTACCTTATAATCATTTAAAAAAAAATAAATAAAGCAAATCTACCACTTGAAAATAAAAACAGATGAGATAGAAATAATATTTGTCACTATCTGGTATAATGTAGTGAAAAAAATCTGATGAAGATATTCTGTTTATAGCTATTATTTCCTACATTTATGCTGCCATGAATACAAACAAAAGCTATTTTACATAAACTATTGTCTGCTAATAGTTTTCCAAGGAAGCAGCTCTCCTTCCTTGTGAGTTTTATTGCCACCTAGAAACATGTACAGTACAGACCAAAAGTTTGGACACACCTTCTCATTCAAAGATTTTTCTGTATTTTCATGACTATGAAAATTAAAATTGTAGAATCGCACTGAAGGCATCAAAACTATGAATTAACACATGTGGAATTATATACTAAACAAAAAAGTGTGAAACAACTGAAAATATGTCTTATATTCTAGGTTCTTCAAAGTAGCCATCTTTTGCATTGATTACTGCTTTGCACGCAGAAAAGGTGAACAGCTGGACTCTACATGCCTGGTTCCCACAGTGAAGCATGGTGGAGGTGGTGTGATGGTGTGGGGGTGCTTTGCTGGTGACACTGTTGGGGATTTATTCAAAATTGAAGCGGTGAGCGGTCCAGCTCACCCCAAACCATCTCGATTGGTTTCAGGTCTGGTGACTGTGGAGGCCAGGTCATCTGGTGTAGCACCCCAACACTCTCCTTCTTGGTCAAATAGCCCTTACACAGTCTGTAGGTGTGTTTGGGGTCATTGTCCTGTTGAAAAATAAATGATGGTCAAACTAAACGCAAACCGGATGGAATAGCATGCTGCTGCAAGTTGCTGTAGTAGCCATTCTGGTTCACTATGCCTTCAATTTTGAATAAATCCCCAACAGTGTCACCAGAGAAGCACCCCCACACATCACACCACCTCCTCCATGCTTCACGGTGGGAACCAGGCATGTAGAATCCATCCGTTCACCTTTTCTGCGTGCAAAGCAGTAATCAAAGCAAAAGGTGGCTACTTTGAAGAACCTAGAATATAAGACATATTTTCAGTTGTTTCACACTTTTTTGTAAAGTGTAATGTATAATTCCACATGTGTTAATTCATAGTTTTGATGCCTTCAGTGTGATTCTACAATTTTCATAGCCATGAAAATACAGAAAAATCTTTGAATGAGAAGGTGTGTCCAAACTTTTGGTCTGTACTGTATATTTACCATATATTTGTATTAGGGAAACACTATTTAAGCAGTTGAATATTATGTAACTTCTTGAAGTTTACAAATATTTGAATTCTCAAGAATAAGATTATTTTGCAATTTGCTCTTCGCAAATTCAGCAAAATTGCAGACAGCTGGCCATCATTTTGCTGAACCATGGAGGAGATGGCAAAAAGGAAAAAAAATAATACTAGCCTAACTAATCTCCTGTTTGACCAACCCTGCAGCTTGCCATCCAATCCTGTGCGTCTCTTATTTTCGTCTTTCCATGCTGCACTCTGGGGCTTCTGTTGCCAAGTAGGCTTCTGACAACAAGGTCAACTGTGAAGTAGTGAAGGGTATCACATAGTGGTGAGCAGGTAGAGCAAGGGTTAACGTGGGTTTTTTTTAAACAGAGGATACTCGACGCAGGGAGAGAGTAGGGTGAATAGAAGTTTGAGGGGAGAATCGCAAACTGGCACAGGAAGGTTGCAAAGAAAGTTCAGTAACATTAAACTTATCAGTCCATAGATGAGAGAGATCTGGATTCTTGATTCAAGTGTTGGCGCCAAGGCAGTGGCGCGTGAGGGGTCCGGCGTGGTCCTGTAGGAGATGGCGTCCGGGGTCCTGGCGACGACGGTGGATCCTCGCTGTTCTAATGGGGGTCCTGCGTCCAGAAGGTGAAGTAACGGAACAGTTAGAGTCTTTAACACTGCCAGAGTGTAGCGTTACTCGGCAGTTGCACACGGGTGTATCAGGATACAGTTCACAGAGGGTCACCCGGCTGCCCCGTCTCAGCACGCGTGCTTATGCCCTGACAGAAGCCTTTCTCACTCATGGTCACCGGTGTCAGCGGGCACTTTGTCGGTCTCTGTCGGCAGTCCCTGCTTGAGGATCTGAGGCCCCTCAGACTTAGGCCTGCTCCATCCCGATGCTCAGAGGTCGGAGCACTGACACTGTCCTCTTGCACGCTGCGTGTTCCCTCCAAGACTCCCTTGTTTCCAGCGTGCTGTGACTTTTTTAGCTTAGCCGTACCCCTATCCCCAAGTGCAAAGGTCGCTCCGGGGTTTTAAGCTTTCCCCCATGCAACATGGGTGACAGCCTTGACAGTTCCGGATCCGCAACGGAAAAGATACGCCCGTCTGTTCCTTCTCCTTACATAGGTGTAGAAAGCGCAGGAACGCGGGATGCAGTGATGGACGGGAGGCAGAGCAAGGGTTAACATGTTTATTTACAGGGGAATACTCCAAACAGGGAGGTGTAGGGTTAAACAGTATAAACTGCAAAGTGAAGTACAATGGTTCAAATAACGGCAAATCGGTGGCAAGCGTATCAGGAAGTCCTAACACTGCAGCTCCTGCTGCAAACTCAATAGCACCAGCAACGGCAGGCGCAGTGCCTTCTCCAGGATGGAACTGTAGTCGTTGGTCCATCTTCCGGCAGCAGTGGCCGGTCTCCGGTACCTTCCACTGACCCTAGTCCATCTACTGATGTAGCTAACAAAGGCACGGGCCACAGTCCTGTACAAGCCCAACATGGCTCCTTAACTATCTTAACTGGTGAAGTCAGGTCACAGGGGTCAGGGCAACTAACAGCTGGCAATGTCAGAGCGCAAGTGTCAGTCTCATATGCCGTCCCTCTTGTGCGGTACTCACAGTCACGTAATGTATGGCACCTGGTTCTCTGGTCATCACTGGACACTCTCTGCATGTTCCGCTCTCCCTGGTCCCCGCTGAAGACGGCAGGCGACGGCGGATGTTGGTCTGCGTGCGGCTGGTACTCCCGGGACAGAACACTCCTCTCTTTCATAGAATCATAGAATCATAGAATGGTAGAGTTGGAAGGGACCTCCTGGGCCATCTGGTCCAACCCCCTGCTCAAAGCAGGATTCTCTTTGGCTGCTGCAACACCCGGCTCGGCTCTGCTCTGTTGGCATGGCTTTACTCTGCATGGCTCTACTCTTCTGGCATGCCTCTGCTACACTGACACGGCTCTGCAGGCAATGGGGGCTTCTTTTGTATGGCCCATCGCCACACTGGTACCCTCTGGTGGGTGAAGCAGGGCGCACCGCTCACCGCTCTGCATGCTGCTCTCTGCGCTGCCCTCTGCACTGCTCTCGGCTGGTGCCAGACTGCCCTGCTTTGTGCGCTTTCTCCACTAGGGCTTCCCCCAGGCTGCAGGGGAAGGTCCGCCTCCTCAAAGCTTCCCCCGGAAACAGAGGATGCAGCCCCTTCAGTTCCGGACCTTGCACTCAGGTACCCGCGATCTCGTCAACCTGCTTACATAGTCACAACATGCATCTCCCGAGTCACTGACTAGGCCACGGTAAACACATATCATAACACTGAAATCACGGCACACACAATGACTGCATGGTGCGCAGTAATGTAAGATGCCTACTCACCTCTGGAAGCCCTGGTTTGTAGGCCAAAGAGAATAAATGCAATGGGCAAAGGCAAAAAAAAAGAAGCGACTAGATTCAGATGGCTGACTGTGGGGGAAACGGGATGAGTGACCAATGAAGTGAGCATTAGCTATTTTTACAGAGCATAATAAGGAACATTTAATTGGTGCCAAGTAAATTTGATGCAAATCTAATCGCTATTTTAAATTTGGGTGATTTGCTGAACTTAAATTTCATCAGATTCGATCATCACTAATTTAAATGTTTCTACTTGGCTAAATTATAGAAACCTGTACTGGCTGATTAGAATATCCTTTAGAAAAGTGATGACATTATCTCGTGTTATACCACATAATTTGGTGTCCCAAAGAAATTACTGTTATGAATATAATACAAATGCTTGAAAGTCTTGAAATGCATGGGATAATGGGAATGTTCTAAACACTGGACTTCAAGAAAAAAAACCATATCATTACTATTAGTAAGAAACTATATCGTACAGCTGTGAACGATAAATAATATACAAAAACACTTAAAAGAAAATAAATTTGGGGAACTCAAGATAGAACATATGTTCCTTGACCATTGTCTTATCTCATCCCACGCCTCTACCAGTATTTGGATGTTTTTATTAAAGCAGCATGTGGAACAGTAAATTCTATCAAACTGCACACTGAAATGAAAAATGTTTTGTTTTTCACAAGACTTCATACAGAGATTACACCATTTATCATTTTCATTACTCTATTTACTCAGATCCTTTGCAAGCTCAGGTTCCACCTTACGATAAGTTAATATAATTTACAATGGGGACATTTACATTTTACTTCAGAAATAAACTATAACAGCATATATAACTTGAATTAGTACTGTTAACATCCTGTCATATAAACACACAAACCAACCATACCCAATGTATGTTTAAGTTGTTTTTCACAATTTACTATTTTGATTTTTATTTGATATCAACTCTAAAATGGGTTTTCATAAGATTAAAAGTTATAGAAGGGGGATAACTTATCCATAAATTAATCGAGTGAAGGTCGAGTGTGCACTTCTTTTCTCCATTCCCTGTGCATGAGGTTGCCAGAAATAGCTGAGCACTGTATTCATAGAGAACAACCTGTCCATATGTTAACTTTGCCTCAGTATTCGTTAATTTAGGAAAAATGTGAGTTGGAAAACTTACTAGGTCCACCCCATTTTAATAACCAGCTTAGAATAAGGGAGAAAGAAAACAAAACTTGTCAAATGATCCCTGCTGCTCCTTCATAGTGCTGCTTTGATCCCTCACTAGTCTCCTTGCTAAGCTAATTCTTGCAGGAGGGATGGCACATGAGCAAGATCAATCTATAGTCACAATGGTGATGACCCCTTTTAAACCAAGAAACATGCGACTGGTTCAAAAGGAATCTGCAAATTGATGAATCCCAATTTTAAGCTTTGTTCTTTATAAAGGGGGTGAAATAAGTATTGAACGTTTCTAGGTAAATATATTTTTAAAGGTGCTATTGACATGCAATTCTCACCAGATGTCGGTAGCAACCCATCGAATTCACACAGGCAAAGAAATTAAACTATAGATGTCCATAAATTAAGAGTAATTAACTGCAACAATGAGAAATGTCACAGGAAAAAAGAATGGAACACATGAAGAAAAAAAGGTGCAAAAAGCCTTAGAAAGTCATGATGCCAGCTGAAATATATCAGTAATTAGAAAGCAATCCTGCCACTTAGTGAAAAATAATATCCACTGGTTAAACTGATAGCCTATAAAAAGGTGTCTCATTACCAAGGTTGCACACAAGAAATATGTCATGATGGGTAAAACTAATGAGCTGTCTCAAGACCTTTGCAACCTTATTGTTGCAAAACATACTGATTGCATTGGTTACAGAGCAATTTCTAAACTTCTGAAGGTTCCAGTGAGCACTGCTGAGGCCAAAATTAAGAAGTGGAAAGAACAAAAGAAAACTATAAGTAAAGCATTCAGCCTCCATGACCTCTATGCACATTCACCACAAAAGACTCCATTACTGAACAAAAAGCATCTTCAAACGTGTTTAAAGTTTGATCAACAACATTTGGGCAAGCTCAGATGAAAGCAAAATTGAACTTGTAGGATGACATAATACACATCATGTTTGGAGGCAAAAAGGCACTGCATATCACCCCCAAAACACCATACCAACAGTAAAGTTTGGAGGTGAAAACATCATGGTGTGGGGCTGTTTTTCAGCATATTGCACTGGCAAACTTCTTATAAATGAAGGTAGGATAAATGGACAAATGTACAGAGACATTCTTGATAAAAATCTGCTGCAATCTACCAGGATGCTGAAAATGAAACAAGGGTGGACATTTCAGGAAGACAATGATCACACTCAGCCAAGGAAATTCTCAACTGGTTTCAGAGTAAGAAAATAAATCTGCTAGAATGTCCCAGCCAATCACCTGACCTGAATCCAACAGAATACTTATGGAAGGAGCTAAAGCTCAGAGTTCATAGAAGTAGCCCACATAACCTTCAGGATTGAAGAGTGTATGTGTGGAAGAATGGGCCAAAATGACACCTGAGCAATGCATGCAACCAGTTTCTTCATACAGGAGGCGTCTTAAAGCTGTCAACAGCAACAAATTATTTTGTGGAAAGTATTAAGTATATTTCAGAAAGCATGTTCAATACCTTTTCCTCGTGTAATTTCTCATTATTACACATAATTTATGGACACCTATGGTTTGATTTCCTTGCCTGTGTGGATTGGATTGCTTGTTACTGACATCTGGTAAGAATTTCATGTCAATAGAACCTTAAGAAATATATTTACTTAGAAAATTGGTGACGTGTGTAATACTTATTTCACCCACTTTATGTCAGAAGCTTCTTCTTGTCATATTTCACAGCAAAACTAACAGCATGTATTGCTATTTCTCACTTTAAAATTATGGACATCATATAGACTTAATGAACACAATTATAGTTGATCGGGAACCTCTGAGGTTGGAGTTATCCGTCCATTGATCAGTCAGAGTGCTGTGAATACCGGTATGAATGAAAGTTACAACATAATTGTGGTGTACCATTTAATATTTGGTTTGGTGGTAAAGGGTTTGGCATTCAACTAAATGTATTATCAAAAGGACTCAGCTTAAAAAAAAGTAATAAAAATGATACTTATCTTCACAGTTCTGATACTGCTCCCCGCGTTTGATTTTTAATAGTTGTTGCTGGTTGGTGCTTTCTAGTCCTATGCACCACGCACTGAAAATGGACAAAAATGACAATATTGATACGGCCTCAAGCAAAAAATTAACTGATATAAACAAAAAAATTCCAGCCTCTATTTTCTTCCATATTCAGAATTTTGGCTAATGAGTGACTTTTGAGTTTCCCAACAATCGTTATGAAGAGCTATGTATTTAGTGTGTCCCTGTTTGGCTGAGAGTTGAATTTAAGTGCTAATCCTAAAAGGAAACTTTTAATGGCAAAGAGGTAAAAAGGAATACCTCACTGTACACTTGCAGAAAAATATTTAGACTTGAGAGTCCTCAGTGGTTGATACCTTTTAATGGCTAACTGAAAAGATGGTAACAAATTGCAAGCTTTCGAGACTACTCAGGTCTCTTCATGAGGCATAGACTAATACAACATCTGAAGAATCACATATTTA
This sequence comes from Oophaga pumilio, assembly GCA_009801035.1. Lineage (NCBI taxonomy): Eukaryota > Metazoa > Chordata > Amphibia > Anura > Dendrobatidae > Oophaga > Oophaga pumilio. The sequence goes on from VIAB01006597.1 coordinate 43,187, forward strand.
TACACAAAATAGCACAGAAAAAATGCAATAGGTAGGACAAGTGACGTGAAGCAGAACTGTCATTATGTACACTTGCATACACTTAAAATAACTAACAAGTGCTTCTCATTAAATTAAAATATCATCAAAAAGTTAATTTATTTCAGTTCATCAATACAAAAAGTGAAACTCATATATTATATAGTCATCACAAACAGAGTGATCTATTCCAAGTGTTTATTTCTGTTAATGTTGATGATTATGGCTTACAGCCAATGAAAACACAAAAGTCTTTATCTCAGTAAATTAGAATACTTTATAACAACAGCTTGAAAAATGATTTCAAAATCCGAAATGGTGGCCCATGGAAACGTATGTTCAGTAAATGCGCTCAATACTTGGTCGGGGCTCCTTTTGCATCAATTACTGCATCAATGCGGCGTGGCATGGAGGCGATCAGCCTGTGGCACTGCTGAGGTGTTATGGAAGCCCAGGTTGCTTTGATAGCAGCCTTCAGCTCATCTGCATTGTTGGGTCTGGTGTCTCTCATCTTCCTCTTGACAATACCCCATAGATTCTCTATAGGGTTAAGGTCAGGCGAGTTTGCTGGCTAATCAAGCACAGTGATACTGTTGGTTTTAAACCAAGTATTCATACTTTTGGCAGTGTGGACAGGTGCCAAGTCCTGCTGGAGAATTAAATTTACATCTCCAAAAAGCTTATTGGCAGAGGGAAGCATGAAGTGCTCTAAAATTTCCTGGTAGACGGCTGCGCTGACTTTGGTCTTGATAAAACACAGTAGACCTACACCAACAGATGACATGGCTCCCCAAACCATCACTGATTGAGGAAACTTCACACTAGACCTTGAGCAGCTTGGATTGTGTTCTTCTCCACTCTTCCTCCAGAATCTGGTACCTTGATTTCCAAATGAAATGCAAAATTTACTTTCATCTGAAAACAACACTTTGGACCACAGAGCAACAATCCAGTTCTTTTTCTCCTTGGCCCAGGTAAGACGTTTCTGGCGTTGTCTATTGGTCATGAGTGGCTTGACACTAGGAATGCGACACTTGTAGCCCATGTCCTGGATACGTCTGTGTGTGGTGGCTCTTAAAGCAATGAATCCAGCAGCAGTCCACTCCTTGTGAACCTCCCCCAAATTTTTGAATAGCCTTTTCTTAACAATCCTTTCAAGGCTGCGGTTATCCCGGTTGCTTGTGCACCTTTTTCTACCACACTTTTTCCTTCCACTCAACTTTCCATTAATATGCTTGGATACAGCACTCTGTGAACAGCCAGCTTCTTTAGCAATGACCTTTTGTGGCTTACCCTCCATATGGAGTGTGTCAATGACTGCCTTCTGGACATCTGTCAAGTCAGCAGCCTTCCCCATGATTGTGGAGCCTACTAAAACAGACTAAAGTACATTTTTAAACGCTTAGGAAGCCTTTGCAGGTGTTTGTTGTTAATTATTCTAATTTACTGAGATAATAACTTTTGGTTTTCATTGTCTATAAGCCATAATCATCAACATTAACAGAAATAAACACTTGAAATAGATCATTCTGTTTGTGATGACTCTATATAATATATGAGTTTCACTTTTTGTATTGGAGAACTGAAATAAATTAACTTTTTGATAATAGTCTAATTTAGAGAGAAGCACTTGTATAATATGTATTCATGCTTGTTGTGATCAGATCACCATACAGTCAATGATGAAGATTGGACTAAGCAATAATGCTGTTTCCAGCACATTTTGGGGAAAAATAAAGTGTCCGTATCTACATAGCACAGGCAGATCTGCTTGCAGCTATTGCTAATTTTACTGTACCTCTAATAGTAACACGTAATAAATCCATCGAGCGACTGGATAGATAACGGACTTGACAGGTGCAAAGCTGAATTTTTCAATCTCTGCTGTCAGCACAGTCTCAGTCCAATATTGACCTGGTCTTCCTAATCTTGTTTCACTGCTTGGTTGTTAAGGATACAATACCTAACACACCAAAACAGCTTTTAAAATGATGTCATGAAGAACATATATGGCACAGGTTGAGAAAGGACTTCACCGTGAGTTGCTCGCTGGTGTCCCCCTGTGCTGACACCCAGCACTTGGGATACACATCTTACCAGCTGCTCCCTACCTTTACCCCTGAATTGTGATATTAAAATCATCAGTAAGTAATAAGCTGGCAATCACATAGTACGTCTATCCATTAGCAGACACTTACTTGTTTCTCAGAACGAACAATTTGGGAACAGTATAATGGATATCAACCTGAATACGTATCATTTGCTTCCCAGGTTTCCTTGCCTCATATTAAGTGCTCATAGCCATAAGTTGATAGTCCCCTCATTACAGAGTCACACCATTCCGTTTTCCGCAGTCAAATTACAATTCACAATTGCTCCTATTATTCAGGTTGGCTCCAGCATAATTTTCTTTAGTCATAAAAATGAGAAAATATTAAGTTGACAGAAGTTCAGAGATGATATTTACTTGTAAGTAGCTCAGCGGGATAGTAAACCTGACAAACAATAAAACATTTTTAATACTGGAATAAAATTCAGAACACAGGTGTAAGATTCCTACCCATTCTTCTTGAACTATAAAGCAACCTTTATTACAGAAAGACACAAGATTTACAACTCAAAAGGCTAAGTAGTCCAGCAAGTCCTATCATTATTATTACAGCAGTGTCCACGGGTGATCCACAGGCGACTTTGGATGCACACTGGACATGTGATTTCTAGAAATCCCATCCACTATACTGTAACAGCTGGCCGCTGCTGCGGGTTTGATGCTGCATAAATGCGCAGCGTCAAACCCCCAGAATTTCCTGATCGTGGGCACGTACCCTTAGTATTTGACTACATTCACACATCTGTTCTACATGTCCATGTGTTGTCTGTTTTTTCCCAGACAGCACACTGACCCATAAAGTTTCAATGATCCTTTCACACATCAGTTTGAAAACGGATCCGTGTCTCTGATCTGTGAGATCAAGAGCATTTTGCGGATCAAACTTGGCCATTAAGTTGATGTCCACAATGTATTAGCAAATATTTCCCCAATATTAGCATTGCAGGGGAAAAATAATCTATTGTCACTCACCCACAGAATGATGTCACCATAGCCACCCTTCCCACTCACATATGGTATGATAGCCCTATAGTTTCCAACAAATGTTAACTGCTAATTAAAAAAGAAAATACTTGCATAACCCCACTCCCTCCGATGCGCTGCTCTGGTCTGAGATTCCACACTCCAGGCGCGATTTAGTGATTACATTGTGCCTACTGCCCTGAAACTCAGTCACATAGACTGAATGGTGCAGCAGGGAGCCAATTCCTCCCTGTTCCACCATTGCGTTCATCAGTATCTGTATCCTGAGGATGCAAACACCAGTTAAATTGGGACATCGAGAGGGAAGATTAATAATGCAGTGCCGCATGCCATTGTTTCCCGCCCTTTGGCTGTTCCTGTTCACTGGCCAGAAAGGAACATTCAAAGGGCTGAATTTGATCCGTGGGCAGTACTTTTCCCATGTCTTTTCTACAGTGTTCTTTTTAATGTGTATAATAATTTTACCCGCTACTTAAATATCTTTACTATTTAATACTGAAAAACAACACTGCATACATTGTGCATTACCAGTGTTCAGCAGAGCTTAGTTACTGATTCATAGTTTGTACTGATTCCTCTGTCATCGAAAATGCAAATACAATTTTTAAGCAATGTGTGTGATGGGTAAGCTGGTATAGATTTTGCAGATTTGAAAAAAGAGTCATATTTAGTAGCAGCCATATTGGCATAATGTCCTCTCTTAATTCAAAAATGTACAAAAAGCCATTGTAACAAACATGGGCGCACTGTGTCTCTCTTCACCCAATTTCAAGTGACACAACATTTTAGGTGGAATCTTCACATGACATATATGAGGAAAAGGGCACGTCCCCCAAAAAATGTTGCATCATCTGAGACTCAACGAAGCAGACATGGCTGAATGTGCGTTGCTGAATAAAAAGGAGACAATGTCTTGACATGGCTGCTAAATATGAGAAGTCCTTTATTCAAGTCACCTTGTTATGTGTCCAATAGTACTTGAAGATGTTTGGAGGATTTAGATAATATCTACTGTAAATCAATATTCTTTATTCCTTGGTTTGATCAAGAACTTTCCCTAGTGAAAGGATCCATATAAATGAAGTCACTATAAAAGTAGATGGGTTGATCAAACTGTTAGTTTCTCAAAAGTATACCACAGTGCAAAAGACCGATATAGTAGAAACAGCACACAACGTGACTATGTGCACTGTATTCTCTTTGAGGAAGAGGAACTGCAGGGAAAGGTTGGCTGTGATCCATAATACCTGACAGTCATGATTTGCTCCTTTCCTTTGTTTGCCTTTTACATCTGAACCACACTTTAAAAAGTAGGTTAGCTCCCCGCTGACTGCCACAGGCATGGAGATAAGTCTGAAGGATACAGTAGGAACCCTTGCAGCGCAACTTTTGTTGTCAGGGACTATTTGTTTTACTATTCTATCTCTATTGAGGAAACATTTTTTTTTCTCTTTTCTATGGAGCAAAGGTGATTTATTTTATTTCGCTCTTCTCTTTTTACTTTAACAGAAAAGTCTATAAGTCTGATCATGGACGACTACAATGTCTCTGCGGAGAGCCACCAAACTGGTCAAGGACGGCAGAGCGCAATTAAGTGTGGATGGCTGCGGAAGCAAGGCGGTTTTGTCAAAACCTGGCACACGCGCTGGTTTGTTCTCAAGGGAGACCAGCTCTATTATTTCAAAGATGAAGATGAAATGAAACCTTTGGTGAGTAAATGAAACCTAGAATAGAACTAGCTAAAGAAATATTATACAGTCCGGCAAAAGGTGACATATAACTTGTTTACTTTTAAGCACCCCTCCATTGGGCTCAACCTCTGGGCTACCATTTGTGGGTTCTGCTATGGGTAAATTTGCCTAATTTAGCGTTATTAATGCCTGTATGTAATTGGCATTAAATATCATTATCAGTAAGTATAAGTCTAGTGTTACAAATTAATTATATAGCATAATCTGATTAACTATATATACTCCTTTTAACCAAGCTACAAAATAGGTGGGGGTTAAACTAAATTGCTGCAAAGTTTTCAATTTTAGAAACTTTGATGGGAGATGGTGGAGGGAAACAAAATTATAATTAAAATATTAGTTGAAACAAATTGGTTGTATTATTAAAGTGTACTAGCCATTTCATCTGAATATGAAATATATCCATAGGCTTGTAACTTTGGTGCTCCTTATTATATCTTGAATGATTTTGGAAAACATACTTGTATTTTTTTTATTCAGAGAGCAACTATGCTTGGATTAAACATGGTAGAAATCCTGCCATTACTGTAGTGAACAATCAGATGCCAGCCCTAAACAGAAACTCCTCCCTGCTGCTAAACTTGTCTGAGTTGTATCAGAAGAGAAAGTTGGAGCCCAGACACAGTAGGATATTGAGAAAGAGGGAGATCAGTATAACTGAAGAGAGGAGAGATCAAGCTAACAGCAGTATAGTGAGGGACAGTGGAGAGACTGTGCTGACAGCATAGTGAGTTATTTGTAACATTGTCATGTAAGACACCTCTTCCAACCAAGCTATAATCACTCTATGCATTCAGTGAACGTCTATATGTTGGAAAATGATTCCATGGACTGGACTTGTGCTAAAACCTATACTGGCATTTCCCTGGACATTATTAATTTCCCTGGATATACCATTTCTTTAAAGGGGTTATCCGGTCCAAATCGATAATTCTGCAGTCATTCTGTGTAACTGCAGGCTTATGAATCCCCCCAGCGCACGCACTGTGATCTGCGGGGATTCGCTGGTTTCTAAGCCAGGACCGGAGGGTACGTATGCGTTATACATACTCCTGGCCAGGGCCAGTCTAGTGGGTGCGGCCTCACTCCATACACTTGTATTGAGCGACGCCTCATCCTTTCTAGCAATGCGGCCGTCCAATAGGTGTGGCCAAGTAGAGGCCAACAAGTGTATGGAAGCTAAGTTGTGCCCACTGGCAGGGAGTCTGTATAATGCATACATACACTCCAGTTCCAGTTCAAAAACCTGCGAATGCTCGCAGTGCACAGTGCGTGCCTTGGGGGTATTCATAAGTTTGCAGTCACACAGAGTGATTGCAGACTTATCGATTTGAACCGGACAACTCCTTTAAGTGTATTAGTGGACTTCACTTTCCAATACAAGTGCGACCCACAAAAATATGAGCAACTAGTAGACTTTTCTTCTACAATGGCAGATGTATGCAACAATGGAATATGTGATCAGAGTTGTTTTCAAAAACTTCAGAATTAAATGTCAGTTCTAACATTATGATTGTGTTGAAAAATTAAAGTCAACTATTTCCCGACCAGATGATTTTACATTTATGCACTTTTGTTTTTTCCTCCTCTTCTTCTAAGAGTCATAACTTTTTTTATTTTTCCGTCCACATAAACGTATGAGGGCTTGTTTTTTGCAGGACAAGGTATACTTTTGAATGACATCCATTTTATCATTTCATGTACTGGTACTGTAAAGCAGGAAAAAAAATTGAAGTGCCGCAAAATTGCAAAAATAGCACATTTCTTGTTTTTTGGGTTTGGCTTTTAAAGCACAATTCTGGTGATACCAAACATGCATCATTTTGAATTTTGTTAGGTGATAAAAAAAAGATTGCAAATTTGAAAAAACAAACATTTTTTCTTATGTCGCCATTTTCTGAGACCCATATTGTTTTTAATGTTTGGTCAATAGAGCTGTGTGAGGGCTTCTTTTGAGCTGATGTTTGTGTTGATACAATTTTGGAGTAGGTGTAGATGTAGAGTAGATGATGTTTTGATCTCCTCCTGTTGCATTTTTTACTAATTTCATGTAATAAAATGCAATTTAATTATTTAAAAATCATACTCTGTGACTTCTGGTTTTTATTTCTAGATTCTCTCACAGTTGAAGTGTATCTACGATAAAAATTACAGACCTCTTCATTCTTTGTTGGTGGGAAAACTTAAAAAATCGGCTGTGTATCAAATACTTATTTTCCCCACTGTATATGCCGAATACGTATATATAGTCATGGCCAAAAGTTTTGTGAATGACACAAATATTAATTTTTACAAAGTCTACTGCTTCACTTTTTCTAATGGCAATTTGCATATACTCCAGAATGTTATAAAGAGTGATCAGCTTAACAGCAATTACTTGCAAAGTCAATATTTGGCTAGAAAATGAACTTTATCCCCCAAAACACATTTCAACATCATTGCAGCCCTGCCTTAAAAGGACCAGCTATCCTCTTTTCAGTGATTGCTCCATTAACACAGGTGTGGGTGTTGATGAGGACATGGCTGGAGATCAATCTGTCATGATTAAGTAAGAATGACACCACTGGACACTTTAAAAGGAGGCTGGTGCTTGGCATCATTGTTTCTCTTCTGTTAACCATGGTTATCTCTAAAGAAACACGTGCAGTCATCATTGCAATGCACAAAAATGGCCTAACAGGGAAGAGTATCGCAGCTAGAAAGATTGCACCTCAGTCAACAATCTATCGCATCATCAAGAACTTCAAGGAGAGAGGTTCCATTGTTGCCAAAAAGGCTCCAGGGCACCCAAGAAAGACCAGCAAGTGCCAGGACCGTCTCTTAAAAGTGTTTCAGCTGCGGGATCGGGCTATCAGCAGTGCAGAGCTTGCTCAGGAATGGCAGCAGGCAGGTGTGAGTGCATCTGCACGCACTGTGAGGCGGAGACTCTTGGAGCAAGGCCTGGTCTCAAGGAGGGCAGCAAAAAAGCCACTTCTCTCCAGAAAAAACATCATGGACAGACTGATATTCTGCAAAAGGTACAGGCAGTGGACTGCTCAGGACTGGGGTAAAGTTATTTTCTCTGATGAATCCCCTTTTCGATTGTTTGGGTCATCAGGAAAACGCCTCATTCGGAGAAGACAAGGTGAGCGCTACCACCAGTCTTGTCTCATGCCAACTGTTAAGCATCCTGAAACCATTCATGTGTGGGGTTGCTTCTCAGCCAAGGGAATCGGCTCTCTCACAGTCTTGCCTAAAAACACAGCCATGAATAAAGAATGGTACCAGAATGTCCTCCAAGAGCAACTTCTCACAACCCTCCAAGAGCAGTTTGGCGATCAACAATGCCTTTTCCAGCATGATGGAGCACCTTGCCATAAAGCAAAGGTGATAACTAAATGGCTCAGGAAACAAAACATAGAGATTTTGGGTCCATGGCCTGGAAAATCCCCAGATCTTAATCCCATTGAGAACTTGTGGTCAAACATCAAGAGACGGGTGGACAAACAAAAACCTAAAAGTTCTGACAAAATGAAAGCATTGATTGTGCAAGAATGGACTGCTATCAGTCAGGATTTGGTCCAGAAGTTGATTGAGAGCATGCCAGGGAGAATTGCAGAGGTCCTGAAGAAGAAGGGTCAACACTGCAAATATTGACTTGCTGCATTAACTCATTCTAACTGTAAATATAAGCTTTTGTTACTCATATGTTTGCAATTATTATATTTCTGTCTGTGATAAAAACATCTGTCAAACACACATAAAAACCAGAGGGCAGCAGATCATGTGAAAATATAATATTTGTGTCATTCTCAAAACTTTTGGCCATGACTGCATATATATTCTTTTCAGTCTTGGATATCAATCAGTGACTGACTTACAGCAGACCTTGGGCAATGCCAGTTGTAAAGGTCATCTACATAGCTGCACTCCATGGCTTTCAGAGCAGACAGAGCTGGGATTTCAAAGGCAGCTTTTGTGTGGTTGAGCTGCAATGCTGGAATTTCCAGCACTTGGTTTGCTGTTTCCAAGAAGCAATGTTACTTGATTTTTTTCAAGGCAATTATTGAATTGCAAAGTAAGCTTTAGGCTATTTTCACATGTGTCATGGAAGATGTTTCACAAGTATAGTCATATTTTTGCTAATTTTACTTTTTATTCTGTGGAACAATAGGACTTAGAAAAAATGCAGTGTAGATTATGAAAAATATTTAGACTTGAGAGTCCTCAGTGGTTGATACCTTTTAATGGCTAACTGAAAAGATGGTAACAAATTGCAAGCTTTCGAGACTACTCAGGTCTCTTCATCAGGCAAAGACTAAAACAAAAACTGAAGAATCACATATTTATACACAAGAGGACACAGGAATAATGCAATAGGTAAGACATGTGACGTGAAGCAGAACTGTCATTATGGCAGAGGGATGAACATAAATATTGGAACAGTTCATAGATAAGGAGTGAGAGTTTTATTGCCCTCTGATTGGGGTCTGGTATTGTGTTTTGATGCCCCCAGGTCAGAGAAGCAGATTCCTTAATTGATGTACACAGACATGAATCCATGTGACACGTTCATTCTAGCACTAAGAGTGTCAAAGGTCAACATAAGTTTATATTCCCAAATCTTTCTATCTTTCTCAGATTTGAAGTTAGCTTTTAATACCAGTAATTCCATATCCATCATGCTATGACCGGGCATACAAAAGTGTTTGGCCACAGGTAGATCCATTCTTTTTTCTCTTATTGTGTGGCGATGAGAATTCATCCTTGTTCTCAGTTTTTGCCCGGTCTCCCCCACATACAGACCCCCAGTTGGACATTTCGTACAAATAATTAGGTACACCACATTAGATGTGATGCAGCTGAAAGTACCTGGGATCTTGTAGTCCTGATGGGAGTTGGGGATCTTTATCTTGTCCATGGTCATTATAGATGGACAGGTTTTGCACTTCTTCTGTTTGCAAGGAAAGGTTCCTGCAGCTGTTGGGGAGGACAGGGAGCTTATGCAAATTGACTCTTCAGAGAGGAAGAGGACTTTAACTCTAGCGCCACCTATTGGAATTAGCAATCCTAAAAGTCAATATTGATCTTTTAACAAATCTTGCCACATTACAAGCCAGAAGCTCAGTTTAGCAAATTGCCTCTTCAGAGAGGAGGAGGAGTTAAAATCTACAGTAGTGTCCCCTATTGGAAATAGAAATCCTAATATTTAAATTTCCCAGAGGAGCATTGCATGGCCTATAAGTCTCCCTACACTGGCTTGTCATGCATGTCTCTCTTCACAAGGAGAGGTTGCCCCTTAGATCCCAGAGAAAATGTAGTATTTTTTTCCTGTGGCTATCAATCAAAATTCACTGTCATTTTTCTGGTGCAGTTAAAAAAATGAAGTCTGAATTTTAATTAGTTGTTCTATTTAACAGGGACACTGAGGCTAAGCCTCTTAAAACATTTTTCTCATCTTTTATCAAATCTATGCAAGTCACGAGCTGGGGCAGATTTGTGTCTTAATATGAAAAATTATGGTGAATTTGTTAGGCTGCCTTTTTTGCTAAGCCCTACTTACTTTTAAAAACCGCTGAGAGCGTTGAGAAATTATAAGAAGTCACAAATTTCTGAAAACTGGCAAGTCACGTTATAACTTTCACCTATGTCTTCATTTATTTGCCGGTCTCCATTTAGATGTTTGTCCTAAATACTAGACTGGATTTTATTAAGACGATGTCACATGTTTATATCATATTTTATCTCTAAACAGTTCAGGGCTACAGAGTTTTTATGAGCTTCTCTTATAAGGGAACCTGTCAGAAAATGTTCCACCCCTCACGTCTCCCAAATCATTAATTTCATTATGTAGCCCTCAAAGAGTTAAGCCAGTTGATCCCTTTATGACCCAAATAGTGCCACTTCAGCTGTGAAAAATCTAGTTTTGAAGATCAGTCTGTAAGTGCATTGGGGAAAGATGATGCACTTACAGCTTCATACTCACGGCTTTATTCCTAAAATAGCATCACACTCTCATGGCTGATTGAAAGGTTGTTAGCTCTGGGACACTGGACACTAACATGTCAATGAGCCAGGGGAGGATGCTGCTAGGTTGCTAATACAGCGGAGGCTCTGGAGCTGTAAGTGCATCGTCATGCCTCCATGCATTTCCAGACTGAATTTCAAAACTCTTTTTTATGCTGAAGCAGCACTTTGGGGTCATAAAGGGATCGACTGGCTTATTTTTAAACTGCAACACACTCATATGGGAGAATAAAGTTTCTGACTGGTTCCCTTTAAACCATATAAATATTTCCTGCGCTTTCAAAATTTATGAGAAATTAATGTGTCATTGAAAAGCTGCTATGTTTAATGTAGAATGCAAAGAAATAGCGGATAGGTGTGAGTGTATGGGCATTTAAAGCATTCAACACCACATAAGAGCACAGGGATTTAATTCATTCTCAAAACGGGCTGCGTCAGCACCTAAAGGTCTATGGAATGGATTTTCTGTTACCATTCTCAAGGTTTATGTTACCTTTTAGCTGCACAGGAATATTTCCAATTCAAACACAATAATAGTTAGCTATTGCTTTGCCCCACTCAGGAGAATACTGAAATGCTTAGGATATTTATCATGAGGATTTTCATAAATGATATTCATAGTTTAATGAAAAATTGTAACCATTGTATTTTAATGGTTTATAATAGGTTTAGTCATTATTACAGAACAAATATATGTTAGAGATGCTACGCCTTTTGATCACCTCTCACAGCTCCCTTAAAATCACCTAATGTGTATGGCCTTATTCTAGAAATGGGCAGTTCTCATTACCTGCTGCTTATGGTACATGACAAGTGAAGCAGTTGTCCCATAAAGAACACTTGTCAGTTCTCTATCCACAGGGTAGGAACAATGGTGGTCCTGTTGCTCACCTACAGTGAGAACTGTTGAGTGGTATTAAGTGCAACATATGTGATCATCACCACTCCTATAAAATGTGAATGAAACAATGGTTATGCATACTAAATATTGGGTAGTAACACAGGGGACTTTAGGATACCAGTTTTTATGCTCATGGGGGTCCCATTAGTGAGACCACCAGTGATTATATATTTATCACGTGTCTAATTAATAGATGGTACATAATGCTTATGGGACAACCCCTCAAAATGGCATTACTACAACCAGTTTTGGAACCTTTATTAAAGGGTTTTTTCATGCTTGATAAATTGATAAGATATCCCATTAATAGGTCACCAATATCAGATTGGTTGAGGTCTGACATTTGGCACCCCCATGATTAGCTGTTTTCGGCTCTGTCAGCAGCAAGATATAAACAGTGAACAGAGAATTCTCCAATACTGTATCTCAGCTCTTACTGAAGTATATAGGAGTGGCCACTACACAATGAATGGATTTGCGTTGTTCTGGCTTTGTAGTTTGTTTGGGTTTTCCATGAACAAAGTTCTTTTTATTTAATAGATCTTAGAATAAAAATAAGTTCCACAATTGGATGTGGTAAAAAATGGTCCTGTTTCAGGATAATCTTATAAATGTACCCCTGTGTAATGGACGTGTCCGACCGTACAGGAACGTGGTTGGATATGCCAAATGTCCTGGACAGGGGAGGAAGCAAAAGTGTATACAGACAGGACAGCATGGGATCCCAGCTGATTCTTTCTGTGAGTTAAAACAAGTTTTTAAACAGGCAGGGAAATGTTTTACCTCATAGAAAGAATCAGCAGTGATCCCATTTTGTAACGTCTGTATACTCTGTATACTCTCTTTTGCTTCTTTTGCCTCCCCCCTGCACAGGAGATGTGTTATGATCAGACCATGTCCCTGCATGATCAGACACAGCCATTACACAGTACACAGCAGGGGCACATTTATAAGATTATCTCAGCATAGGAACATTTTATTTAAACACATCCAATTGTGGAAATTATTATTATTCCAAGATCTATTGATTAAAATGAACTTTATTCAAGGAACAAATCTTTTAACTCATCATAGAAGCTGTAAACAGATGATCATGGGGGTGACAGACCCCCATGCCTCTGATGTTAATGACCTATCTTAAGGGTAGCTCATAAATATATTAAGTCTTTAAACCCCATTAAACAAATATGCAGAACTTAATTGAAGTATGCAATATAATTTAATAGTTGTTATCATCATAGTATATCATCACATGAAACAAAGAGAACAGGGAAGAGAGAGATAAAGAGAGAGTGACAGAGAGATAGAATGGGAAAGAAAGAGAGCAAGAACCTCATAATAACTCCACATAATATGATTTCATATAAGGCCACATTCACACGTTTAGTATTTGGTCAATATTTTTGGAAGCCAAACTCAGGAGTGGAACAATCAGAGAAAAAGTATAATAGAAACACATCACCACTTCTGTATTTATCACCCACTCCTGGTTTTGGCTTAGAAATACTGATATAAAATACTGACCAAATACTGAATGTTTGACCATGACCTTAGACTTAAGGAAAGGGAATAAGAGAGTGCCCTATCAGTTTAGGGAAAAAAAATATCCTTTTCACACTCTAAATCAAATTCATATTTCATGCATATATTTCATGCATGATAGATATAAGTTTAATCATTTTCAGCATAATTTTAATAAGTCAAATACCTCTATATTATGGTGGCACTGTATGTGAAAGAAGGAGTGCCCATAACATTTATCTATGCTATTACCTAAACGTAAACCTGTGTCCCCTTTGTCCCCCCCTGCACTTTCCCCCTTTTTCATTAATTGATATGTTTGCTCTTATACATTTTTAAATTTACACATTAAAAGTCATGTTTTAACATTTTTCCACACTACTGCGTATGCTGGAATCTTTCATCCTTATGCTGCTCTTTGCCCAAAAGCCAGTCAGGAGTCCATGCACAGCAGTTTGTTGATGGAGGCAATTCTTCCCACATTTGGTGAGCTGAACTTTCACCTTCCCCTCTTCTTCATATTTTTTCTAGGGAATATTAAGCAGCAGAGGTGAATGGTGAGGTGGGCATCAGCTGTTTTTTGTTCTACATCTTATGCCCTAGAATCTCTCCAGACCTCAAAGTATAGTAAAGGACATTCAATTGGCAGAGAATAAATTAGCTGAGAATCTATTTTTTTGGTAAACTCCATGCGATTTGGCAAATTTGAGTCTAGTCAGATCTACTCAACTCTATTTCTTAACCCATTCATGACCTATGACGTATATAAACGTCATAGGTCGTAATCCTGCATTCCATGCTGGTTTCAGCGCTGAGACCTCATGTTTTCCGGCACATAGTCCTACTATGTGTAGCACAGGAGATCACATGATCGCAGCTTCTAGTCTCTCATGGAGACTATTGAAGCAGATAAAAAGAAAAAAGTTTTTAAAAATATTAAAAAATGAAAAGATATAAAAGTTCAAATCACCCCCTTTTTGTCCCATTCAAAATAAAGCAATTAAAAAAAATAAAAAATACACATATTTGGTATCGCTGCATTTAGAAACGCCCAATCTATCAAAATATAAAAAGAATTAATTCGATCGGTAAATGACGTAACAAGAAAAAAAATCAAAGTGCCGGAATTATATTTTTTTTGGTCACCGCAACATTGCAATAAAATGAAATAACAGGCGATCAAAACACCATATCTACCCCAAAATGGTATCAATAAAAACATCTCGGCATGTAAAAAATAATCCCTCACCCAACCCGAGATCCTGAAAAATGGAGACGCTACGTGTCTCTGAAAATGGCACCATTTTTTTTTGCAAACTTTGGATTTTTTTTCACCACTTAACCCCTTTTTGACATTTATCATAATAATACGTCCCTGTGCCCTGGGCTTATCTGACCAGGGACGTACTATTACTGCATGGCGATAGCCATGCAGTAATATTTTGGTGGTAAAAATTTAGTTAATTTTTTCTTCACTGCCCAATGGTTGTAAAATTCTGTGACACACCAGTGGTGTCAATATGATCACTGCACACCTAGATGAATTCATTGAGAGGTGTCGTTCGTAAAATGGGGTCATTTATGGGGGGTTGCAGGTCCCAGTGGGTCATGGCACCTGCAAACCATAACAATAAAATCTCTCCCTCCTTGCCTTCTGAGCTTTGCACTGTGTCTGAAAAATATTTCCCGCAAAAAAGAGAAAATGTAGGTGACCACCAAGGTAAAGAGGATCACCCTTTATATGCCAAAAATAGAGTTAATTAGCAAAAAAGAAGGAAAAAGAAGCAAGAAGCATGTAAAACTCAGGGATCACTGAAGATAAATAACATATCTTTATTCACAATACAGCACTAAAAAAAACTAAAATCATTAAAAAGCAAAAAGCTATAAAAGCCCTTACTCACCACCAAAATCACGTCAGTAATTAAACATCACTAAGGACCACTACAACCAGAATGAAATATATATATATATATATACTGTATACATGTGTAATATACCAAGCCAGCAATGGTATGCACAATTAGGAGAATAAGATATATCTTAATAAAGTGCTGCAGGTCCTAAGGCACAATGCTACCTGTATGAGAAGCTGTGCCTGGGAATTACTGTAGAGGCTCCTATGGGAGCCAGAGGCTACGCTGGAAGTGTGGGTGGTGGAGGAGATAAGGGCACAACGTGCACCCAAGGTGTGTCACCAGTAAACTGGCTTGAGGGGTTGAAAAATATTTCCCGATTACATGTAGGGTATTGTCGCACTCAGGAAAAAATGGACCTCAGTTTGTTGCAAAAAAAATTCCTATTAGCCCTTAGAAACATTAAAAACTTGGGTCTAAACAACATTTTTGTGGTAAATTTACCACTGGGATTCGTGGAAGCATTCTAGAGTTATAGCCACATAAATTGACATGGTCAGAATTGTAAAACTTAGCCTGGTCATTAACGTGCAAACTACTTTTGGGGATAAAGGGTTCAAATAAAAAATAACCTACACATGTTTGTTATCTGTGAACTTATAATGACCTCTAGAATCATAACGGTAGGTCAGTTTTAGCATTTAGTGAACATGGTAAAGAAAAAAATACAATTGTGGAATTGCCCTTTTTTTGCAATTTACCGCACTTTGAATTTTTTTCCCGTTTTCCAGTACACGACATGGTAAAATCAATGGTGACATTCAAATGTACAATTCGTCTTACAAAAAACATGCCTCACACGGCCATATTATACAAAAAATAAAAAAAGTTATGGCTCTGGGAAGAAGAGGAGCAAAAAATGGAAACAGAAAACCCCAAGGACATGAAGGAGTTAATGTTTAAAAACAAATATTCCCATGTTTTCTAGTATCTGTTTTCTGGTATCGAGCGCTGGTATCAAAATATATTGGCCAAGGCAGATTGGTTTCTTACTACACCCTTTCACACTGCCCTTAGCACCAGGGTTGAGAGGTAGGTTAAGTGCACAACTACACTGTGTAGAAACTTAAAACATGGATTTAGGGACGTTTGGGGAAAAAATTAATAGGAACCTAATGTTATAATGGGTTCAGGAAGCTAAGAAGGAAAATTGAGATGTTTCTTAATTTCAGCATGAGTCTCTACTACATATGGTGAAGCCAAAACATTACCTTAGCTTCCCAGGCGACAATCACTCCTTGTGACACGTCCATCTGCTGTCCTTTTTTTTCTCGGAGAGCACTCGGATCTGTAAAGTTTCATGGATCTATGCACACATCTGTGAAAATCACAGACCTGAGAGTGAGATCCATAAGACAAAACAGGTCCTATTCTGTTCTTTGTCTATCAGATAAGTCATTGGGGATCTGTGAAACATGGATGCAAATCGGAATGCATCAATTTTGTTAATGTGTCTCACGGATCCATGATCACTTATCAATTTGAATATAATTTAAATGAAAAGATCCTTCTCTTTTTATAGTTTTGGAAACAAACACACCTCTTTAGTGAAAAAAACAGAATGTGCGAGATAAAAAAGAAAGCAAATAGGATGTCACACAGATGTAACTAGAATGCCACGGTAGGAAAAATCGGTCCGTTTTTTTACAAATTTACATAGATTTGTGCATGTAGCTTTAGTCTGGTGAGACCCAAGTAAAAAAGTTTAATAATCCTTGCTTTGAAGGATTCTTGTATCTTGTTGTTTAACAGCCTGCCATACATTGTCTTGGTAAATGAGTTTCAATTAATTATGGGTGTTAAGACAGATGTACTTTACTGTCTATTATAGTTTCTAACTGTATAACATCTTCATTGAGTCTATGAAAAGAAAGAAATTAATTAAGTGGAGGGATGCTTGCCAATTGCTGTACAAGTAAATGATTTCCATATGGTTTTATACATAAATCATGATGTGTCATAGCGAATATTATCTCGGTGTCAGCATGCTTGGGAAGGAACAATTAGTTGCAGAGTAAAATGTGTACAAGTAGAATCATAGCATCATATAAACTGATTGTTGAAGACAAGTAGCCATTTACTTTATTAGTTTATTATAGTGGTGTTAGAAACTTTGTTATCAATGTCGAAGAGTAAAGGGACACTCCAATGGGTAGTGCCAAGCTGAAGGAGAAGCATGATTTTTAGCTGTAGTATTTGCTGGCCAAAATGTATCAGTTCTTCATGAAGTTTTCAATGGTATTATTTAGCAAAATGTAAAAAAAAGTTAAATGACAACATAATTAAAGAGGTTGTCCACTCTTAAACTACAAGTCTGCAGTCACTCGAAATGACTGCAGACTTGTGAATCACCACAGTGCACTGTGAGGATTCTCCGGTGCTAGGGCCGGGAGCGGCAGTCAAAGGACTGCAAGTATGCAATATGCATTCATCCAGCCACATTCAAACTAGACTGATTCTGGCCTTGATCAATACACTTGCATGCAGTGAGGGCGCACCCATCTAGTCGGAATGTGACCTGGAGTTTGTCAGCACCGGCAGCGGCATTGCAACAATACAGTTCATCTAATTTCTTCCATCCTAAATATTCCATATTACCTGTGAGTGGTATTATTGAAAAGTGGAAGTGCTTAGAGAGCACAGCATGTTGGCCATGGATTGGCAGACCTTGTAAAGTTACAGAGAGGGGCTGCCGAGTACTGAGGCGAAGACTGCAAAAAAGTCACCAATGTGACCTTTGACACCCTTAATGCTGGAATGAACCTGTCACACGGATTTATGACGTTTTACATTAATTAAGGAATTTACTCCAAAGACCCTGTGAGAACATCACAAAACATTACCAGACCCCAATCAGAGGGCAATAAAACTTTCACACTCCTTATCTATGAACTGTTCCAATATTTATGTTCATCTCTATCTCCCATAATGACAGTTCTGCTTTACGTCACTTGTCTTACCTATTGCATTTTTTCTGTGCTGTGTTGTGCATAAATATGTGATTCTTCAGATTTTGTATTAGTTTAGCCTGATGAAGAGACCTGAGTAGTCTGGAAAGCTTGCAATTTGTTACCATCTTTTCAGTTAGCCATTAAAAGGTATCAACCACTGAGGACTCTCAACTCTAAATATTTTTCTATCTACTGGCTAACACGGTACAAAGATATACATCTTTACTGTACCAATGCTCCAGTGATTCCACACCTGCAGAGCTCGAAACCTTCTCTGGTGTTAACATCAGCGCAAAATCTGCAACAGGAGCTTCATGTCATGGGTTACTATGGCCAAGCAGCTATACTGTATGCAAGCCTTATATCATCAACCACAAGGCCAAATAACATTTAGTGTCATTAGAGGTTTTCTTTAACTTTATGGCTATGTAAAAGGGAAGTGACAGATGTGGAGCGCCAGAACAGAAATATGATGCTCCAAGTTAATTTTTCAGATCTATACAAAGATCATTGAAGTAATGTTTGAGTTGTTTCCTTTTTTTAGTTTAGATGCATTGAAGCAAAGAAAAGAATTTATTGCAAAGCTAGATAAAAATGTAAGAGTTTCTTTAGTTCCACTTCTGCTTTTAAGTGAAAGATTTACACTATTATTGCAGGTCAACACAAATCATGTTATGTATGAAAGCATATAAGTGGTGCCCTGCAATGCAAATGACATTTCTCTTATTATGTACCTGTTATTGAAAGCATACATTTATTGAACATGCAGGCAGCATCGACTATAATTTTAAATTTTGCTCCCTTTAGGCTTTGTCTGGATCTAACACATTGCTGTAAGAACTGTGGAAAAATACTGGACAATATGGTTATAACTCCAGAAACAGAATATCTTGAGATGCCTTCACTTTCACAATTTTTGAGGAAAAAATATTGTTGGAATAAGAAATATTTGGGGGATTTATTTTATTACTAAAATATGAATATCAATTATGCTGCTAGTAGAATACTAACTTAGGTTAGATATTTAGCAACATATAACGCCCCTGCAAATAATATCCTTGTAACTTCTATGTTTACTGAATGCAGAATCACCTCTCTCATCCTGGATGAAAGCAACATGGAAATTGGTTGTTTTCTGAACAATTTGTTATTCAAGGCTAATCTGTAAAGATTATCATTCTGGATGACTATGGCAAATGTTAAAGGGAACCTGTCACCAGGTTTGGCCGATATGAGAGACGCCCACCACCCTTCAGGGCTGATATACACCATTCTATAATGCTGTATATCTGCCCCAACCCAACCTGTAAGACAAGAAAAATAACTTTCATTATACTCACCTGCGTGGCAGTCCGGTTCGAGGGGTGTCGCTCTTCTTGGTCTGATGCCTCCCATCTGTCCGAATTGAAGATAATCCATACTGTTCCACACCGTAATCCATCTCTGCGATATCTGGTTTACAAACTGGATGATGCCATGATGTGACCATCCAGGCTGAAAACCAGGAGACAATGAGGTGCTTGGAGCGCAGCTTCAGTGATGAGTGGTCACGTCATAGAAGCTACCACCAGTCACTGAAGCTGCATTCCCACCGGCAAATCACTGAGACCCATGATGATCGTTAAAAAATTCTATTTTTATTTCAAATAAAGGATTTTACTTGCATTTAAATATTATTGCATAAACTTCAAGACCCCTATCCTTTAATTTCCCTTTGCCTCCCCACTCTTACTTACATCTTGCAGCAATTGTTTGCGGTATTTCCCTCCTCAAATGGAGGCTTTTTTTTGCCCTGTTTTAACTGTTTTTAAATTTTATTAAATTAATAAAAATACATTTGTTTCATTTTGGTTTTGTTTGCATTCGCTTCTTGTCAGCTGGGGTGACCTCCTATCTGATTGAGTTGATTTATAATATGATGATTGCAATAAATTAGGAGGAGGAGTGCTTCTTTAAGCAACAATACGTATCCATATCCATTTACTTGTTTAGTTTCCATTAAGGCATCTGCCAAATGATGGACACTTTAATTGCAACCAAACAGCCCCACTCCTTGTTGAGCCTTACCCTTAAAGTACATCACTTTTTTAAAATTTTGCTGGTATTTATTGGTGACAAAGATTGGATACGTTAGGGGTCCCTTTACTTTAGTCTCTAATGCATTCCTTTACTTGGGTGCTGAGGGTTTATTGGGGTGGGAGGGTGCCGCCAGCTTCATACCTTGTCCCTGTCCTGCCTGTATGACTCAAAGCTGGTGGCTTCCGGGGGGAGTAAAGTTCATTTTCTTCCGGTAGCCGTGCTTTCAGTAAGGCGGACGGGCATCTTTCTAACGCTATTTACCTGCAAAGTAAGCATACCTGTCCTGTTCTATCACTGTTAGCCTTTTTTCCTTAATATAAGAACATGTATGAAGACTAAAACCAGTGTATTAGTCTTTCACGTTCCAAACAGGAATTTGACGTCCCAAGAATGCAAAGAATGAATTGATAAGTAATGAAAAGTTTTTCTTTACAGAGAGCAAAAGCTGGCACGTGGGCAGAGCCCTCATTAACTATGCACTGCTCTGTCAGAAAATGCAAAAGTCATTATTAGAATCCCACATAACGTCTTCTGTATACTGTCTATTCTTGTTGCTCTGCTTCTGGGGTCTTATACAACCTTCTATGTAACAGATTGTTAACTCTTCATGGTATCTGCAAACATAACCCTTGGAAACTCTTTAAAAAAAATAGACTGTGGATGATATTTTATTATTCCTATTAATGACCTTTGTGTTGCTATGCTCTTCTTTAACCTCTTAACGACCGGAGGAATTTCAGTTTTTAAATTTCTGTTTTTTGCTCCCATTCTTCCCAGAGCCATAACTTTTTTTATTTTGTCAATATGGCCATATGAGGGCTAGTATTTTGGGGGACAAGTTGTACTTACTTTTGAACAACACCATTGGTTTTAACATATCATGTACTGGAAAACAAAAAAAAAATGTGGTGAAATTGCAAGAAAAATGCAATTCCACAGCTGTTTTTTTTTTACATGTTCACTAAATGCTAAACCTGGCCTGCCATTATGACTCTCCAGGTCATTACGAGTTCACAGACATCAAACAGGTCTACAGTCATGGCCAAAAGTTTTGAGAATGACACAA